>JAVHYY010000655.1:0-100848 GCA_035221665.1 Okamejei kenojei
CTGCTAACCTGCTTGGTCCCGAAGCACTCGAGCGTTAGGAGTCTTTCATCTATAACAGGGTGGTGAGTATCCAGGACACCGGTTTGCTTGCTTGCAAAATTTACGGCGATGTGTTAACCTTTCCATCTAACCACATATTAAAGCGTTCAAACTGTTCTCCAGACGGCCAAAACCCTGGGGAATCTATTGACAATTTTCGTGGCCGCGCCGCGCTAACTCGCTCGCCGTATGGACCTGTAAGTTCTGACACCTGATAACTTTGACCCGTGGCATCTTGGTCTTGGGTCTACTGGATGATAAGCTGCGGTCTTGAGCTGCTAGCGTAAGCATGATCTGGCATCGATGAGGCGCTGCATCCCTCTCCGTTAAGCTGATGCTGTCTCCTCCGCTGTACCTGACCCGTGCTCCACACAGCCACTCCGCTGGACCCCAGTACAATGCTCCCCGGCGACAGAGGGTAAGACCACTGCACAGCTTCAGACCGCCTCAATGATGTCCAAATTGTAAAATTTGACCTCCAACCGTTTCTAATGTGTGCCCGGCGTTGGGAAAACCTCCAATTTCTGCAACACCCATCCACTTCTCGCAGCATGCCGTTCCCGTGGAACCCTTGTACAGCCACAGCAGGAAACCGTCTCGCTTACCCTGACACGTGATGACACAGCGTCTGTTCCCATCTCCAGCACGAAGATCAACCCCCTCTGGGCCTGAACACTTCTCAGAGCGAGCTGAAGTGTGTTTTTTCCAGCGAGGTGCCGCTGCTCTGATAACGGACTCCGACGTGCGAGTTTACGGTGAATGGCAATGGCCTTCTCTGCTAAGGTGGATACGGGGCCTCGCTGCCAAATGGTTTTTCAACAACCTGTTCAGGAATATGATAGTAATTAATCGGTAGCCCGTTCCACAAGACAGATTCTGTTTTGGTTCTAAGGTTCTCCCCTCCGGCCCCCCCCTCCCCGCCGCCCCCCCCCCCCTACCCCACTGCTCTATAGGTGTAGGGCCCCCTCTCCACGGCAAGGTCTGAAGACACACTCGACCCCTCTTTCCTTTCTGCTAGACGGTAAATGTGACCCTCTGTCGCGGCCGTGTAGGCCTGCCAGGACCTCGATGGTGAGCTTCCACAGTGATGTCCACCAGGTAAGGAACCGCTGAACACCCGCTGGCCGAATTCCCGACCGGTATGACTCGGAAGCTGGGGAAGTTGCCCTGCATCCCGAACAGATTGCCCCAATCCCGACATCACGCCCGGGCCGTCAGTGACCCCGCCATCGGTGGTCCTTTGCCATGAGGGTCAAGTCGTGTCTGCTCTTCGCGATATGGTGGCCACGGGCATACCTGAACCCCGTAACGGAACCACCCGGAGGGTTTTTACAATAGTTGTCGCTTGCGAAGAAAAGACAAGAACGAAATTACGGATCTGCATCAACCCTACGACTTGAACTTTCCATCAAGGCCCGCACTAACCCATGCGGACGTGGGTTGTGCTGCACAGTGCGGCCCTGCACAACCTGTTCTCGGTTCTGATGCCAAGAGTTTCATTCTGGCAGATACGTCAGACGAGCGATCCTCGCACCCGAACGACCTACTTCAGACCCTTAGGCAGGTATCGCATCCTCCGCAGTGCCCGTCGGCAGGTATCGCTTCTTTCCGCAGCCATGGTCCTTTGAACACCTCTGCCAGCGAGGTGTTCCAAAGGCCCATGGAACAACTGTTTGCTGGACTTCCGTGCCCATCAATGTCCGAACGCCACCGGTTTATGGGAAAATGTCGCTGAGCACGACCACCACTTCGCCCATGTGCTGCAAACGTGGCCCGGGAGTCAACCTGAAGCTCAAAACCCGAAGAAGTGCCGATTACCGTGTCCCTGGGTCACCTACGTGGGGGCAAGTCTTCACTTCATCGTGGGCTGAAGCCCGACCCGCAGAAGACTGCGCCGCAATATCCGAGAGCCTGCCACCTGCGACATGCCTGGCCTGCAGCGCTTCTTGCATAGTCAACTACCTGGGAAAGATCATCCCGACCTGACGACTGCGTGCCCCATTGCGGGATCAGGTGAAAATAGACAACTGCCTGGACCTGATTCCGCAACACCAGCGAGCATTTGAACAACCCTATATCTAAGCTGATCAGCATGCCCAAACGCTGAAGTACTTTGACCTCCAGCATCCCCATCGTTCTCACATGTCATGCATCATGTTTGGCCCTCGGGGCCGCCTGCCTGCAACCCATGACGGGGTGCAACTTGCCTCTATCCTACGCCAAATCCGCCACAATGGACGACCGCTGGAACACACTATGCCCAGATTAGAAAAGAGGCTGCTTGCCGTTTGTCTTGCCTCTCCAAATTCAAATAACTATATCATGTCAAAACTGCTTCACTGTCGTCGGACCACCATCCTCTGTCTACCATCCTCACAATCCCGATACACATGGCCTCCACAGCTCCAGCGCGTGATGCTCCAGCTAACAACGTTTCACTTTCACAGTGGTTTAACGCAAGGCAAGGACATGTTTGTTTGCTGACACACGCCTCGGGCGCCTCTCTCATGCAGACAACCGACATCCGTGCGAGAACGTCCGGTCTTATATCCTAAACGTTTACTTTTCGTGCCTCCGGTCAGTTGAAGTATAAAGTCTCTGCCAAGACACGATAGTATTCAGCAGACGCTTTGCTGCAGCATCTGAGTCGCGATCATGAAGCAGTTTGGCCAGACCGCCGTTCTTCCCTGCCGGCCGCAGCGGTGCCTTACTTCTTGGTTCGTGACGAGTTGGTGCTTCGTGAATGTATGATTGTGAAGGGGCACAAGGTGGTCGTGCCCGCAACTCTACGAGAACAACACTTCGAAACCGCTCATCGTGGCCATCCCGGGGCCTAAGCGACCCTTTTCCATCGCTCAGAGCCAGTTTTCTGGCCTGACATGCCTCGCTACTTCTGGAATAGGGTTCTACCCGCGTGCCCTACCTGCAACTTCCTCGCACGTCCACAGCAACAGCGGCAGCCGCTCCTTGCAGCAGCCAGCTGCCTGACCTGCCATGGTCTGCGCAAGCAACCGACATCTTCGAGTGGCCACGGAAAGCATTTCCTGGTGCTTGTCGACTCTTACTCCGGCTGGTTTGAAGTTGACCAGCTCCACTCCCTCTGTTTCCTACGCGGTCATCGAGAAGTTTTCGCCGCCACTTTGCCACCTTCGGATCACCGACCAGCCTGCAGTTCGGACAACGGCAGCCAGTTCACCAGCGCCGAGTTCCGCGCTTTTTGCCGAACGATGGAACGTAATGTCATTGCACCAGCAGCCCGGAATATCCGCAGAGCAATGGACTGGCCGAACGTGCTGTCCGCAGTGCTAAAGGAATGTTGGAAACGTTGCCGCCTATCCCGCTCCGCATCTACCTGGCCCTGCTGAATCCTCCGCAACACCTCCTCGTCGACAATGCCCTGGGCTCCCCTGCTCAGCGGCTCATGTCTCGAGTCACGAGGCCCACGGTCCCGGTGTCTCAGCAGTCCCTGCCCGCCCCTCCGTCTTTAAACCTGCCTTGGTCCGAAACGCATTGCCAATAAACACAGTATCCAGAAGCGTTCCCACGACAGCTCCTGCCGTGTCCTCCGCCCTCTTCCTCACCGGCCAGGTCGTCCGTATGAGGTCCTCTTCTGGGCCGTTCCAAGGTGGCCGTGGTC
The DNA here is from genome assembly GCA_035221665.1 of Okamejei kenojei. Lineage (NCBI taxonomy): Eukaryota > Metazoa > Chordata > Chondrichthyes > Rajiformes > Rajidae > Okamejei > Okamejei kenojei. The sequence continues at coordinate 3,677 of JAVHYY010000655.1, forward strand.
GTCGGTTCTGCCGGTTCCCTCGTTCGTACCTTGTCAACCACGACGGAAGGTTGTACCACCGGTCCCGCCAGCATCTCCGGCTCGTGTAGAGCCTCTCCTCTCCCTCCCCCGGCGCTCCGTATGCCCCCCCTGCCACTGTTCCTCTGGCCAACCCTCCACTCGTCCACCTCCTGTCCGCCTCCCGGCTGCGGTCCCGCTTACTCCGGCTTGCTCGCCCTTCTCTTCAACACGCCCCCCCCGGATGCCTTCATCGCCAAGGGGTTCTCTCCCTGTCCGTAGCCCCCCACCATGCCCCGGCATTCCCCTCTGTTTTCCCGTCGTGGGGAGGAGGTGTTTGGCGAGGTGCGACCCGTCCCTGGTCTGACATGGGTATACACCTTTAATTGATAGTAACGATGTCCATGCTAACCACTCACTCCCTACCAGTTAGTTTAAATTGTATCCACACGCCCCTAGCTCTCTAATTACAATTATAGTATAATTGTACCCACACGCCCCTAGAGAGACCACGTACAGCCAGGGCTATATATAATGTATGCTTAATAAAGTAGTGAAGACTTTAAGGTGTCTGTGAACTTCTCTACAATCCCCTCTAAATACCTCCAACCCCCTTCTTAATTCCTGAATACCCCTCTAAACACACACCAAACCCACTCTAAACCTCTCTAAACGCCCTCTAAAAAACCCTTGAAAACCCTAAAAAAATTATTGGGTTAAAAAACCATCTAAATCACACTAAACCCCCTCTAAATTCCTCAAAGCCCCTCAAAAACGGCCCTCTAACCCCCTCCCACTAACCCCCTCTAAATCCATGTAAACCCTCTAGAAAGCCCCCCTAATGCCACTATATACCCACAGCCCCTTTAAATCACCTCTCCGCTGCAAGTTAATCACACCTCTAAAACACCCTCAAGACCCCCTCTAATTCCCAAACCCCTCTAAACCCGCTTGACCACCCTATGATCCCGTGTAAATTAAAACCTCTCTGAACCCCGCCTAAACCCTTCTAAACATTTCTAAAGACTCCCAAACCCCTCGAAACCCCCTACCCCCCACTAAAACACCCCTCTAAACACTCTAAACCCTCTAAACCCCTCTAAACCCCTCTTAAACGAACTAATCCCCCTCCTAAATCCTTAAATTCTTTCTAATCCCATTTTATCTCTCTGAATCCCATAAACACCTCAAACCCCCTAAATCAACTCTAAAACCGCCTAAACTCCTCTAAGCGCACCTCTAAAAACCCCCCTAAACCCCCTCTAAAACCCTCCAATCTCCCCTCTAAAAAAACCCACTCTAAACACCCCACTAAACGCCTGTAAACCCCTCTAAACCCACACAGACTCTAAACCAATCTACCAAACCCTCTCGAATCCCACTATAAAACCATGTAAAATTCCACTAATCCCTCAAAACGCTATAAACCCCTAACCCCATCTAATCCCTCTGAATCCCATATAAATAACTAAACCCCACTAAATCGACACTAAAACACTCAAAACCCCTCTAAGCAGTATCTAAACCCTCCTGGGCCCCTCTAAACCTCCCTCTGAACCACTATAATCTACTCTAGATACCCTATACACCACTAAACCCCTCTAAAGCCCCTCTAAACCCATCTGAACCACTCGAAAGCCCGCTAAACCCATATAAACCTTTATAAACCCCTCTCCAAACCCCTCCAATCCCCTCTAAATAACCCACACACAACATTCTAATAACATCAATAAATCCCTATAAACCCCACTAAACCCCACTTAACCCCACTAAGCCACCACTAAATCCCACTAAAACCCTTCATATCTCTCTGTAAATCCCGCGAAACCCCCTCTAAACCCCCCTCTAAACGCTCAAATCCCCCTCTAAACCCACTAAACCCCCTCTAAAAACCCTCTAAACAAACGCTCATCCCACACTAAGCACTCTAAACCGAGCTAAAACAACCTCATACCCCCGCAAGGCCCCAAAACCCTTCTAAACCGAACTAAAACCGCTATAAATCGCTCAACACTCTCCAAACCCCATCTCTAACCCCCTCTAAACCCCTCTAAATCCCTTCTAAACTCCTCCAACCCTCTCTGAACGCCCTTTAAAAGAACCCCATTTAAAACCCACTAAACCACAAAACCCCACTAAATCCCCTCTAAACCTCTCTAAGGCTATCTAAACCCCTCTAAAACCGAATTAAAGTCCCTCTAAATCACTCAAAACCAACTCAATCCCCATCTAACCAAACTCTAAAACCCCTCTAAACTCTCTATACCCATTAAAACCCTCTACATTCCCTGAAAACACCTCTAAATCCCTCTAAACCGCCTCTAAAATTCCCCACAACCCCTCAAACCCCCTCTAAGAAAGCCCCTCTAAAAAAACCGGCTCTAAATCCCCTCTTAAGCCCTCTATATCCCACTGACCCCTTTAAAAAACCACCTATAAACCCTCTCTAAAGCTCACCAAACCATGTAAACCCATCTGCACCCCCCTAAATCAATCACTAAAACCGTCTAATGGCAACTATCACTTTCTAAACCCTTCTGAACCCCTAAAAACCTCCCCTCCGAACCCGGTAAAATATCCCCTCTAAATACACCTATAAACCACTAAGCCCTTCATAACCCCCTCTAAACCCTTCTAAACCACTCGAAAAAAAACCCTCGAAATCCATATAAACCCCTGTAAACCGCTCTAATCCCCTCTAAATCCCTCCTATCTCTTATAAACCCATATAAACCCCACTAATCCCTCACTTAACCACACTGTAGATTGATGTTGCATGTTAACCAATCACGCACCAGCCAGCATCTCTAACTCCACCCCATTCAATACTTATACTAATACTATTTCCCACCACGGACAGTCAGGGCGGCCAGGATGTGTTACCAACTAATCATCGTTCATGCTGTTTGTTTCAGTGCTGATTAACGATGTGTTTGAATCATGTAATGAGTCTGGAAGTCAACTGAATCATGTACTGAGTCTGGAGGCCCAGGAGCGGTTGCAGAGATGCCCAGGAGCGGTTGCAGCGGGAGGAGCGACATCTGTCCTGTAAGTTTAAAAACTTGTTCGCGGGGCTTCTTTTCACAGATGCGCAGGAGCGGTTGCAGTGGGAGGAGCGACGGCCGACCCGTAAGTTTAAACACTCGTTAGCGGTTGCAGTGGGAGGAGCGACGTCACACCCGTAAGTTTAAAAACTCGTTCGCGAGGTTTGTTTTCACAGAGGCCAAGGAGCGGTTGCAGTGGAAGAGTACCTATACCGTAACGGTTTCCATTCCCAGAATCGCAGTTCAAAACGAGTGGTTTTGAAGAAGCCGCTGATTGGTGAAAGAGGACTCGAGGGAGCAGGTGGTTGACAGTCAGATCCCTGCTGATTTCTTTCAGCTAAAATCGTTTCTTTGTATATTGTATTGTATCCAGGGTAAGGGGGAGGAATGAGTGCCAGAGCAGTGTACGGTCTGGATGTCTGATGTGGGAGGTCATGCAGTCAGATAGCTCTCCAGACGTCCACTCTGCGCCAGGTGCGTCAAGATGGTGCTCCAAATGGACCGTATTCGTTTACCTTGAGAAGCAGCTCGATGACCTCCGTCTGGTCAGGGAGAATGAGGGGAAGCCATAGAGAGGGTTTACAGACAGGGTGGTCACTCCAAAACCACAGGAGGCAGAAAAGTGCGTCACGGTTAGGAGAGGCAAGGGCAGAGGCAGGGATTAGAGAGTTACCCCCGTTGGCTGTACACCTTGGCAATAATACTCCTGTTTGAGTACTGTTGGGGGACACAGCCTACCTGGGGGTAGCAACAGCGACTGGGCAATCCGGTAAGAGACAGCCCTGCTGCTCAGAAGGTAAGGAATAGAAGAGGACGGCAGCAGTAATAGGGGACTCTAGTTAGGGGGTCACATAGGCGATTCTGTGGACGCAGTCAGGATACCCGGAAGGTAGTTTGCCTCCATGGTGCCAGGGTCCGGGATGTGACTGAACGTGTCCAAGATATCCTGCAATGGGAAGGAGAGGAGCCCGTTGGCTGTACACGTTGGCAATAATACTCCTGTTTGAGTACTGTTGGGGGACACAGTCTACCTGGGGGTAGCAACAGCGACTGGGCATCCGGTACAGAGACAGGCCCTGCTGCTCAGAAGGGTAAGGAATAGAAGAGGAGGGCAGCAGTAATAGGGGACTCTAGTTAGGGGGTCACATAGGCGATTCTGTGGACGCAGTCAGGATACCCGGATGGTAGTTTGCCTCCCTGGTGCCAGGGTCCGGGATGTGACTGAACGTGTCCAAGATATCCTGAAATGGGAAGGAGAGGAGCCAGAGGTCGTGGTACATATAGGTACCAATGACATAGGTAGAAAAAGAGAAGAGCTCCTGAAAGGGGAACTTAGGGAGTTAGGAGGAGTGTTAAGGAGAATGACCGCAAAGGTAACAATTTTAGGATTAATGTCTATGCCACGCGACAGTGAGAGTAGAGACAGGGATAACCATATAACCATATAACCATATAAGAATTACAGCACGGAAACAGGCCCTCTCGGCCCTTCCAGTCCGTGCCGACCATTTGTTTTCCCCTAGTCCCATATACCTGCACTCAGACCATACCCCTCCATTCCCTTCACGTCCATATCCCTATCCACTTTACTTTTAAATGTTAAAATCGATCCTGCCTCCACCACCTCTGCTGGAAGCTCATTCCACACAGCCACCACCCTCTGAGTAAAGAAGTTCCCCCTCACGTTACCCCTAAACTTCTGTCCCTTAATTCTCATGTGAAATATAATATAATCTACATATAAATTGGGTGAATCAAATTGGCAGCGTTGCTGAGGAAGAGGATTTCTTGGAATGTATGCGGGGTAGTTTTCTAAACCAGCATGTAGAAGAACCAACGAGAGATCGAGCTATTCCAGACTGGATGTTGAGTAATGAGGAAGGGTTAGTTAGCAGCCTTGTTGTACGCGACCCCTTGGGCAAGAGTGACCATAATATGGTTGAGTTCTTCATTAGTATGGAAAGTGACATTGTTAATTCAGAAACACGGGTCCTGAACTTAAAGAAAGATAACTTTGAGGGTATGAGACATGAATTGGCCAAGATAGATTGGCGAGTGATTCTTGAAGGGTTGGCGGTGGATATGCAATGGAAGGCATTTAAAGACTGCATGGATGAACTACAACAATTGTTCATCCCAGTATGGCAAAAAAATAAATCAGGGAAGTTAGCGCATCTGTGGATAACAATTGCTATCAGGGATAGTATCAAAGCAAAAGATGAAGTGTACAAATTAGCCAGAAAAAGTAGCCTACCAGAGGACTGGGAGAAATTCAGAGACCAACAGAGGATAACAAAGTCCTTAATTAGGAGATAGAAAATGGATTTTGAAAGGAAACTGGCAGCGGACATAAAAACTGACTGCAAAGGTTTTCATCGATATGTGAAGCGAAAAATATTAGTTAAAACAAATGTAGGACCCTTGCAGTCAGAAACAGGAGAATTGATCATGGGAACAAGGAAATGGCAGACCAATTGAATCACTACTTTGGTTCTGTCTTCACTAGGGAAGACATAAATAATTTTCCGGAAATAGCAGAGGATCGCCGGTCAAATGAGATGGAGGAACTGAGTGAAATCAAGGTTAGCCTGAAAGTGGTGTTAGGTAAATTGAATGGATAAAGGCCGATAAATCCGCAGGGCTAGATAGGCTGCATCCCAGGGTGCTTAAGGAAGTTGCCCCAGAAATATCGGATGCCTTAGTGATAATTTTTCAAAATTCTTTAGATTCTGGAGTAGTTCCTGAGGATTGCAGGATAGCTAATGTAACTCCACTTTTTAAAAAGGGAGGGAGAGAGAAAACGGGGAATTACAGACCAGTTAGTCTAACATCGGTAGTGGGGAAACTGCTAGAATCAGTTATTAAAGATGGGATAGCAGCGCATTTGGAAAGTGGTGAAATCATTGGACAAAGTCAGCATGGATTTACGAAAGGTAAATCATGTCTGACGAATCTTATTGTTTTTTTTTGAGGATTTAACAAGTAAAGTGGATAAGGGAGAACCAGTGGATGTGTTAGATCTGGACTTTCAGAAGGCTTTCGACAAAGTCCCACACAAGAGATTAGTATACAAACGTAAAGCACACGGTATTGGCGGTTGAGTATTGATGTGGATAGAGAACTGGCTGGCAGACAGGAAGCATAGAGTAGGAGTGAACGGGTTCTTTTCAGGATGGCAGGCAGTGACGAGTGCGGTGCCGCAAGGCTCACAGCTGGGACCCCAGCTATTTACAATGTATATTAATGATTTGGACGAGGGAATTAAATGCAACATCTCGAAGATTGCGGAGGACACGAAGCTGGGGGCAGTGTTAGCTGTGAAGAGAATGCTAGGAGGCTGCAAGATGACTTGGACAGACTGGATGAGTGGGCAAATGCATGGCAGATGCAGTATAATGTGGTTAAATGTGAGGTTATCCACTTTGGTGGCAAAAACAGGAAAGTAGACTATTATTTGAATGGTGACCGATTAGGAAAAGGGGAGATGCAACGAGACCTGGGTGTCACGGTACACCAGTCATTGAAAGTAGGCATGCAGGTGCAGCAGGCTGTGAAGAAAGCGAATGATATATTGGCATTCATAGCAAAAGGATTTGAGTTCAAGAGCAAGGAGGTTCTACTGCAGTTGTGCAGGGACTTGGTGAGGCCACACCTGGAGTGTTGCGTACAGTTTTGGTCCCCTAATCTGAGGAAAGACATTCTTGCCATACAGAGACGGTTCACCAGACAGATTCCCGGGATGGCAGGACTTCCATAAGAAGAAAGACTCGGCTTGTACTCGCTGGAATTTAGAAGATTGAGAGGGGAATCTCATAAAGACATACAACATTCTTAAGGGATTGGACAGGCTAGATGTAGGAAGATTGTTCCCGATGTTGGGGAAGTCCAGGACAAGGGGTCACAGTTTAAGTATAAGGGGGAAGTCTTTTAGGACCGAGATGAGAAAATCGTTTTTCACACAGAGAGTGGCGAATTGTGCATTTCTCTGCCACAGAAGGAAGTTGAGGCAAGTTCGTTGGCCATATTTAAGAGGGAGTTGTATGAGGCCCTTGTGGCTGAAGCGATCAGGGGGTATGGAGAGAAGTCAGGTACAGGATACTGAGTTCGATGATCAGCCATGATTATATTGAATGGCGGTGCAGGCTCGAAGGGCCGAATGACCTGCTTCTGCACCTAATTTCTATGTTTCTATGTTTCTATGTCACTTACATGGTGTCAAAAGCGACTGAATCCACTCCTGTATAACAGTTTTTTGTTTTACCCTTTTGTGAGTCTTTATTTTGCTTTATTATGGCTTCTTCCTGTCGAAAGCCTGACCCTCTCGTCATTGATGCGGATATCAGCGAACGTATGTGCTACGTCGTGGCATCATTGTCGACAATATTCTAATGTATGGCAAAGATGCAACGGAGCTCGACCACAATCTCAGGCTCATCTTGGATCGCGCACGCAAGACCATCCTCAAGCTCAATCCTGACAAGTGCAAGTTCCGCGTTCCAGAAGTTTCCTACGTCGGCCACATCTTCACTTCGAATGGTCTTAAACCCGATCCGAAGAAGGCTACTGCCATCACAGAAATGCCTGCTCCCACAGACGTAAAATGACTGCAGCGTTTTCTGGGCAAGGTAAACTATCTCGGCAAGTTCATAGCGAACCTCAGCGAACCAAGCTCCACACTGTGGGAGCTAACGAAAAAGGACACAGCATGGTCATGGTTCCAGCAACATCAGATTGCTTTCGATGTCTTAAAGTACAAACTGACCAGTGCACTGCCTCTAATGTTTTTCGACTTCAAACGTTCGGTAACGATCACGTGCGATGCTTCGTAATTCAGGCTCGGCGCAGCATGTTTGCAACCATCTGCCGAGGGCACTCTACTACCTGTCTCGTATGCCTCTCGCACCATGACCGTCACGGAGCAGCACTACGCGCAAATCGAAAAGGAACTGTTGGCCGTCGTCTTTGCTTGCTCCAAATTCCACGACTTCATCTTTGGCAACACCTTCACGGTCGAGACGGAGCACCAACCAATGGTGACAATCTTGAATTTCTCTATTACCTACACCAAGGGTAGCGACATGCATGTCGCTGACACTCTCTTCCGTGCACCTCAGGCATCTTGCGAACAACATCCCTATGGACCGAAAAATCTCACGGTCCTCGGTGTCGATTTCGTCTCCAGCAAGGAACTGCGCGCCTTGGCCGCGCATACCGCCACTGACAATACGTTTCAATCCTCTCTTCCATCATCAAAACAGGCTGGCAATCCAACACGCCCACAGAGGTGCAGCCTTTCCTCCTGGTGTGTGATGAACTGGTAGTTCAGGATGGGGTTGTCGTCAAGGGTCACAAGATAGTGATACCCTCATCGCTGCAAGACATACACTTCAAAGCGGCACACAGCGGTCAGCTAGGAGCCGACGCCACACTGGCACGCGCCCGTAGTCTGTTCTACTGGTCAGGAATGACCAGCTACATCCGGGACTGTGTAGCCTCCTGCCCCGCTTGCAACAGCTTGCGCCTCATCAGCAGCGACAGCTCCTTCTGCAACAACCTCCACCAGCTCTGCCCTGGACGTCGCTGGCGGCGGACATTTTCAAATGGTGCGGGAAGCACTACCTCTTTCTAGTCGACTCCCTTTCTAATTGGTTTTCACACTTAACCTTTGGGGGGAAGGATGTCGATTGATGTTACATGTAAACCAATCACATACCAGATAGCATCTCTAACTACACCCCACCACAATACTTATACTAATACTATTTCCCAGCACTGAGAGTCAGAGCAACCAGGATGTGTAAAAAACTAATTATCCTTTATGCTGTTAGTTTCAGTGCTGATTAAAGATGAGATTGAATCATGTACTGAGTCTGGAAGTCATTTACACCACCTCTAAATCCCACTAAGCCCCTCATACCCTCCTCTAAATCCCGCTAAACCTCACTAAAACCCCTCTAGACGCCTCTAAATCGCTCTTCCCCACTAAACACTCTAAACCCCGCTAAACACTCTAAGCCCCTCTAAACCGAACTAAACCCCGTGTAAATCGCTCAAAACGACTCACCCATCTAACCCCTCTAAACTCCTCTAAACCTCTCTGAACGTCCTCTAACCCCCTTAAAACTCTTCCAAAGCACTATACTCCCCTGTAAACTTTTCTGAACCCCTCTAAAGCACTCAATCATCCTCTAAACCCCAATAAACCCACTCTGAATTCCTGAAAGCCCCACTAATCGCCCACTAAACCCGCTCTAAAGCCCCCCTAAAGACCCTCTAAACCTCTCTAAACCCTCCAAACCGCCTCTAAACCCCTCTAAAGTTCACCAAACCCCTCTAAACCCAATCTAAACCGCTGTGAACCCATCTAACCCCCATCTTAATCCGTCTAAACACATCTAAACCCACTTTGAACCCCATGTAAACCATCTAATTCCCCTATAAACCCTACTAAATGCCCTCTAAACCCCTCTAAACTCCTCATCACGCACTAAATACTATAAACCCCGCTAAACTCCCCCATACCCCCTCTTTTTTTGTTTATTTTCGTTAGAAGTAAGTACAGTAGTCTGGTACTTAAGTACCTAATAGATAAATACATATTTCATTCTTGTACAACTTCATACTTTTGGTTCAATAATAAAAGAACCGTGAGAGAAAAAAGAAATGCAGAATGTCGGAATAGATAGACAAGCGAGTAGAAACAAAAAAACAAAATAATAAAGGACAGTGAGAAGTTAAATGATAGAAAGAAAAGTAAAAAGTAACCTACAAACCTTTCTGAACCCCACTAAACCCAATCTAAACCCTCAAATCCCCCGATAAACCACACTACACCCAACCAAACCCCCTCTAAACCCCTTTTAAACTCCACTAAACCCCCTCCAATCCGTTCCAAACCCACTCGTAACCCACAATAAAAACCCTCTAAACCCGTCTAAACGCCACTAACCCCCCTTTAAAATCCCATACACACCTCTAAAACCCCCTAAATCAACACTAACACTCTAAGCATTAAATCCTTCTGAAACCCCTCTAAAATTCCCTCTGAAACCCTCGAATCCCCTAAAACCCCCTATGTAACACCTATACACTCCTAAACCCCCTCTTAACCCCACTAAACCACCTCGAAATCCCACTAAACCCCTGATATCTCCCTCTGAATCCCGCTAATCCCCATCTAAACCCCCTCTAAACCCCCTCTAAACCCTCTAATCCGCCTCTAAACCGCTCGAAACAGCCTCTAAACCCCTGTAAACCGCTCATCCCACACTAAACACTCTAAACCCCGCTAAACACCCCCATACCCCCTCTAAGCCCCTCTAAATCCCTCTAAACCGAACTAAACCCATCTAAATCGCTCAAACCCACTCAATCCCCCACATAGCCCCTCTAAACCCCTCTAAATCCCTTCTAAACGCCTCTAACCCCCTAAAACTCCCCCAAACCACTATAAACCCCTCAAAACCATTCTAAACCCCTCTATACCACTCTAACACCTTATAAACCCCAATAAACCACATCTAAACTCCTGAAAGCCCCACTAAACACCTCAATACCCATCGAACCCCGCTCTAAATCCCCATAAAGACCCCCTAAACCACTCTGAACCCTCCAAACCACCTCTTAACCCCTATAAAGTTCACCAAACCCCTCTGAACCCACGTCTAACCCCTCTCTAAATCCGTCTTAACCCATCTAAACCCACTTTGACCCCACTGTAAACCCTCCAATTCCCCTCTAAACCACTCTAAACCCCACTAAATCCGCTCTATCCCACAGTGCACCCCCATACACCCTCCTAAACACCCCTAAACCCCTCTAACCCAACTAAATCCCCCTAAATCCCTCAAAACCCTTCTAAACCAGCAGAAACCCCTCTAAACCCATATAAACTTTTAAACCCCTCCATACCACTCTAACCCCTCTAAATACCTCCAAATCCCTATAAACCCTTATAAACCCCACTAACCCCTCTTAACCCCCTAAACCACCTCTAAATCCCACTAAACACCTCATATCGCCCTCTAAATCCCATTAAATCCCTGTAAACCATCTAATCACTTCTAATCTCCCCTAAACCCAACTAATTCCCTTCTAACTCCCTACGAGCCTCTCATCCCACACTAAACACCCTAAACCCCGCAAAACACCCTCATACTAAACACTCAAACACCCTCATACCTAAGCCCCACTAAACACCTCTAAACCGAACTAAACCCCTCTAAATAGCTCAAACCCACTCAAACCCCCTATCTAACCCCTCTAACCCCCTCGAAATCCCTTCTAAACTCCTCTAATTCTCTCTAACCCCCTAAAACTCCCCTAATGCACTATAAACCCCTCAAAACTTTTCTAAACACCTCTAACCCACTCTAACACCATCTAAACCCCAATAATCCCCCTCTAAATTCCTGAAAGCCCCACTAAACCCCCTCTATACCATTCTATACCCGCTCTAAAGCCCCCCGAAAGACCCTCTAAACCTCTCTGAACCCTCCAAATCACCTCTAAACCCTTCTAAAGTTCACCAAACCCCTCTAAATCCATTCTAAACCGCTCCAAGCACGTCTACCCCATCTAAATCCTTCTAAACCCATATAAACCCAATTTGGACCCCCTATAAACCCTCTAAAACCCCTCTAAACCCCACTAATCCCCCTCTAAATCGCTGAAAACAACTCAAACCCCCATTACAACCCTCTAAATCCATTCTAAATTACTCTAAACCTCTCTGAACGCCCTCTCATCCCCATAAACCCCCCTAAGCACTCTAGACCCTTTTAAACATTTCGAAACCCCTCGTAATCCCTCAAACCCCCAATAAACCCCCTCTGAATTCCTAAAAATACCTCTTAACCCCCTTTAAACGCGATTTAAAGACCCCAATGCCCCATAAAGCCCATCTAAACCCCTCTAAAGTTAACCAAACCCCTCTAAACCCATCTAAATCCCGTTAAACCTCTTAAAACCCCTTTAAACTGCTGTAAACCACTGTGGCCCCCCAAACCCTTCAGAACCCATCTAAACACATCAAAACCGCTCTAAACCTCTCTAAACCCCTCCAAACCCTACTAAACCCCTCTAAATAACACAAACAACCGTCTAAATTCCTGAAAACTCCTCTAAACCCATATGCCCCCTGACACCCCCTCTAAACCCCACGCAACCCCCTCTGTATTCACCAAAACCCCTCAAAACCCCCTCTAACCCGCTCTAAAGCCCCCTAAAAGCCACCACTAAATCCCTCTAAAGCTCACCAAACCCCTATAAAAACCTCCTCTATACCCCCTCTAAATCCCTCTAAAACCCCCTACAAAACCCCCTTTAAACCCCCATGTAAACCCATCTAAACCCCTCTAAACACTTGCCTAAACACCTATACACCCCTCTAAAACCTCTAAATCCTCTAAACCCCTCTAAACCCCTCTTAACACCACTAAACCCCCTCTAAATTCCTCGAAACGTCGCTGAACCACTACCCCATCTAATCCCTGTGAACCCCATATACACCTCTCAAAATCCCCCTTAATCAAGTCTAAAACCATCCAAACCCCTCTAATCACACGATAAACCCTTCTAAACACCTCGAAACCCATCTGAATCCTTATAAAATCCGCACTAAACCACACCAAACCCCCCTAAACCACGCTAAACTTCGTGGAAACCCACCATAAAACCTCTAAACCCGCCCAAAACCGCACCAATCCCCGCTAAATACACTATAAACCACTAAACCCCTCTAAACCCCCTCTAAACCCCTCCACTCGAAACACCTCGAAGCACTTCTAAACCCATATAAACCCCTTTAAACCCCTCCAAACCCCTCTGAAAACCCCCTCTAAATCCCGTTAAACCTCTTAACCCCCTTTAAACCGCTGTAAACCACTGTGACCCCCCAAACCCTTCAGAATCCATCTAAACACATCAAAACCGCTCTAAACCTACTAACCCCTCTAAACCCTACTAAACCCCCTCTAAATCCCACAAACAACCTTCTAAATTAATGAAAACCCCTCTAAATCCCCTCTATGCCCCCTGAAAACCCCTCTAAACCCCAAGAAACCGCCTCTGTATTCCCCAAAACCCCTCAGACCCCCCTCTAAACCCGTTCTAAAGCCCCCCAATGCCCCTCTAAATCCTGAGGATCTAGGGTCTGAAGAACGGTCTCGACGCGAAACGTCGCCTATCTCCTTCGCTCCTTAGAGTTTCTCCAGCATTTTGTGTAACCGCCCTCTAAATCCCACTGACCTCTTTAAACCACCTCTAAATCCCTCTAAAGCTCACCGAACCCCTATAAAACCTCCTCTATACCCCCTCTAAATCCCTCTAAACCCCATCCAAACTCCCTTTAAACCCCATGTAAACCCATCTAAACCCTTGCCTAAACACCTATACACCCCTCTAAAACCTCTAAAACCTCTAAACCCATCTATAACCCCTCTTAACACCCTCTAATTTCCTCAACACGTCGCTAAACCACTACCCCCATCAAATCCCTCTGAACCCCATATACACCTCTCAAAATCCCCCTTAAAGTCTAAAACACTCCAAACCCCTCTAATCACACGTTAAACCCTTCTAAACACCTCGAAACCCTTCTGAACCCCTATAAAACCCCACTAAACCCTCTAATCCCCCTCTAAACCCCAGCTAATCCCCACTAAACCACACCAAACCCCGCTAAACCACGCTAAACCCCGACGAAACCCACTATAAAACCTCTAAACCCGCCTAAACCGCACCAATCCACGCTGAATACCCTATAAACAACTAAACCCCTCTAAACCCCAAACCCCTCCACTCGAAACACTTCGAAACACTTCTAAACCCATATAAACCGCTTTAAACCCCTCCAAACCCCTCTAAACCCCTCTAAATCCCTCCAAGCACCTATAAACCCCCTACAAACCCCACAAAACCACATTCAAACCCCACTAAACCCTCTAGAAGCTCTCCACTCACCCTCCAAACCGCTCTAACCTCCACTTGACCCCTCTAAATCCTTCAAAACCCCTCAAAACCCGTTCTTAATTCCTGAAAACCCTCTAAACCACTCTAACCCCCACTAAACCCTTATAACCCCGCTAAACCTCCTCTAAACCCCTGTAAACCCCTCTTAAACCCACTAACATTTAAATTTAAAACTTTAAATCCCTCAAAGCGCCACCAAACCCCTTCTAACCCCATCTAAACCTGCTCTAAACCCCATATAAACAGCTCTAAATCCCCTTAAATCAACTCTAAACCCATCTAGGCAGCTATAAAACTCTCGAAACCCCTTTAAACCTCATCTCTTATCTCTCTAAACCAATCTCTCTAAACCACTCTAAACCCCCTCTACACCCTGTAAACCCCCCCTTAACCCATGTAACGCCCAAACCCTACTAATCCCCCTCAGAACCACTCCAGACCCCCTCGAAACCCTGTAAATCCTGACAGAGGCCCAGGAGCCGTTGGTGATGGAGGAGCGACGTCCGAGCGGTGTGTGTAAAAACCTCAGCGCGGGGCTTTGTTTTTACAGAGGCTCAGGAGCCGTTGGTGAGGGAGGAGCGACGTCCGGGGTTAGAGGTGTTGCAGGGGGTGTAAATTGGGGTTAGAGTGGATTTAGAGGGGTTTTGAGTGATTCCGAGGGTGTTTGGCAAGAAAGGTGAAACCTTTGGCAAGAAAGGTGAAAGTAAACCCAAAGGGTTTCTACAGCTATATTAATAGCAAAAGGATAACGAGGGATAAAATTGGACCATTAGAGAACCAGAATGGACAGCTATCTGCAGAGCCAAAAGAGATGGGGGAGATATTGAACAATTTCTTTTTTTCGGTATTCACCAAGGAGAAGGATATTGAACTCGGTGAGTTAAGGGGAAAGAGTAGAGTAGCTATGGAAACTATGAGATTCAAGAGGAGGAAAGTACTGACACTTTTGAAAAATATAAAAGTGGATAAGTCTCCAGGTCCTGACAGGATATATTTCCCTAGGACATTGAGGGAAGTTAGTGTAGAAATAGCAGGAGCTATGACAGAAATATTTCAAATGTCATTAGAAACGGGAATAGTGCCGGAGGATTGGCGTACTGCGCATGTTTGTTCCATTGTTTAAAAGGGTTCAAAGAATAAACCTAGCAATTATAGACCTATTAGTTTGACGTCAGTGGTGGGCAAATTAATGGAAGAATACTTAGAGATAATATATAAGCATCTGGATAAACAGGGTCTGATCAGGAACAGTCAACATGAATTTGTGCCTGGAAGGTCATGTTTGACAAACCTTCTTGAATTTTTTGAAGCGGTAACTAGGGAAATTGATGAGGGTAAAGCAGTGGATGTTGTCTATATGGATTTCAGTAAGGCCTTTGACAAGGTTCCCCATGGAAGGTTGGTTAAGAAGGTTCAATCTTTGGGTGTTAATGGCGGAGTAGCAAGATGGATTCAACAGTGGCTGAATGGGAGATGTCAGAGAGTAATGGTGGATGGCTGTTTGTCAGGTTGGAATACGGTGACCAGTGGGGTGCCTCAGGGATCTGTGTTGGGTCCACTGTTGTTTGTCACGTACATCAATGATCTGGATGATGGGGTGGAAAATTGGATAAGTAAGTATGCAGATGATACTAAGATAGGTGGTGTTGTGGATAATGAAGTAGATTTTCAAAGTCTACAGAGAGATTTGGGCCATTTGGAAAAGTGGGCTGAAAGGTGGCAGATGGAGTTTAATGCTGAGAAGTGTCAAGTGCTACATCTTGGCAGGACAAATCAAAATAGGACGTACATGGTAAATGGTAGGGAATTGAGGAATGCTGTGGAACAGAGGGATCTAGGAATAACTGTGCATAGTTCCCTGAAGGTGGAATTCGCATGTAGATAGGGTGGTAAAGAAAGCCTTTGGTGTGCTGGCCTTTATAAATCAGAGCATTGAATATAGGAGTAGGGAAGTAATGTTAAAATTGTACAAGGCATTGGCAAGACCAATTCTGGAGTATGGTGTACAATTTTGGTCGCATAGTTATAGAAGGATGTCAACAAAATAGAGAGAGTACAGAGGAGATTTACTAGAATGTTGCCAGGGTTCCAGCAACTATGTTACAGAGAAAGGTTGAACAAGTTAGGTCTTTATTCTTTGTAGCGCAGAAGGTTAAGGGGGGACTTGATTGAGGTCTTTAAAATGATGAAAGGGATAGACAGAGTTGACGTGGATACGTTTTTCCCATTGAGGTAGGGAAGATTCAAACAAGAGGGCATGACATGAGAATTAAGGGACAGAGGTTTCGGGGTAACGTGAGGGGGAACTTCTTTACTCAGAGGGTGGTGGCTGTGTTGGAATCAAGCTTCCACTGAAGTGGTGGAGGGAGGATCGATTTTAACATTTAAGAGTAAAGTGGATAGGTATATGGACGTGAAGGGAATGGAGGGGTATGGTCTGAGTGCAGGTAGATGGGACTAGGGGAAACAAATGTTCGGCACGGACTGGAAGGGCCGAGAGAGGGCCTGTTTTCCGTGCTGTAATTGTTATATGGTTATATGGTTATATAATGGTTATATGTTTTAAAGGGATTTCGAGCGGGTTGAGAGTGGTTTACAAGGGTTTTAGAGGGGGTTAGTGGTTTAAACGGGTATTTCGAGTTATTAGAGGGGATTTAGATGGGTTAGAAGGGGTTAGATTTGTTTAGAGGGTGTTTAGAGGGTTTTATGTGAGGGAGGAAATCCGTAACATTCTAAATCCGTAATCCGTCTAAAGCCCAATAACTGGGCTTGTGGAAGCCGCTGATTGCTGGACTTAGTACGCCTGCTGATTTGGCAGTCGGATTCCAGCAGTTTGTAGTGTACTGTACTTTGCATGCTGTATTGTAGATTTGTATTGTATTCTGTGTTTGAATCTAGGGTGAGGGAAGTATGAGTGCCAGGGCAGCTTATTGTTCTGGATTTCAGATGTGGGACGTAAAGGTGTCGGGTAGCCCTCCAGCCGTCCACATCTGCACCAGGTGTGTCGAGATGGGGCCCCTAAAGGAGTGTGTTAGGAACCTGGAGCAGCAGCTCGATGACCTCCGTCTGGTCAGGGAGAGTGAGGAGGTCATAGAGAAGAGTTACAGGGAGGTCGTCTGTCCAAAACCACATTTTTTGGTAGGGATACACGTGGGTCACGGTTAGGAGAGGCAAGGGGCAGAGGCGGGCGCCAGAGAGCACACCAGTGGGTGTACACCTTGGAAAATGAGTACTCCTGTTTGAGTGCTGTTGGGAGGGGGCACCTACGGTGGGGGTAGCAACAGAGACCTGGCCTGCAGTACAAACACCGGCCCCATTTGCTCAAAAGGGTAAGGAAAAGAAGAGGACGACATTTAGTAATAGTGGACTCTATATTTAACGGGGTCAGATTGGCAATTCTGTGGATGCAGAATGGATGGTAGTTTGCCCTCCCTGGGGCCAGGGTCCGGGATGTGTCTGAACGTGTCCAAGAAATCCTGAAAAAGGAGGGCGAGGACCTGAGGTCGTGGTACAGATATTCGTACCAATGACATAGGTAATAAAAGAGAAGAGATCCTGAAAGGAGAATGTAGGGAGTTAGGAAGAGAGTTAAGGCAAAGAACCGCAAACATAAGAATCTTCTCAGGATTACTTCCTGACCACGCGACAGTGAGAGTAGGAATGGAGCAAGGTGGAGGATAAATGCCTGGCTGAAGGATTAGTGCAGAGGGCAGGCATTCACGAGTTTCTGGATCAATTGAACCTCTTTTGGGGTTTGCACTAGAACCCGAGGGGGACCAGTATCCTGGCAGGGAAATCTGCAAAGGCCTACCGGAGGGACTAAAAACTATAACGAGAGTTGGGGGAGGGACTCAAATAGAGAAAGCCAGTAGACAGGTCTGAGGCAGGAGGCAGAGACGGAAAGCACTCAGACCCAACATGTAGCGGGGAAAGAAGAAAAAAAAAATAAACATAGAATACGAGGTGAAGAGTTTCCAGGGCAAAAATCAAAAGGGCCACTTGTCCACATAATTGTATAAGGAGTTAAGAGTGTTGAAAACAAATCCTGAAGGCTTTGGTGTCTCATTGCAGGGAGCATTCGTAATAAGGTGGACGAGTTGAATGTGCAGATAGCTATTAATGACTACGCCGTATTTGGGATCACGGAATATGGCTCCACGGGACCAAGCTGGGAGCTGAACATCCAGGGATAAAGCCACCTAACAGTAGTAGTGGAGTTGGGGAAGGCATCAAACATATGTTAGAAATACGTGCAACAAGGGTAAAACAATTATAAATGGGTGACTTCAATCTACATATACATTGGGTGAATCAAAGGGGCAGGGGTGCTGAGGAAGGGGATTTCTTGCAATGTATGCGGGATAGGTTTTTAAACCAACATGTAGAGGAATTAACGAGAGAGCAGGCTAAATTCAGACTGGTATTGAGTAATGAGGAAGGATTAGTTGGCAGTCTTTTTGTGCGTGGCCCCTTGGGCAAGAGTGACCATAATATGGTTGAGTTCTTCATTAGGATGGAGAGATACGTAATTAAGTCAGAAACAAGGGTTCTGAAATTAAACAAAGATAACTTTGTAGGTATGAGACGTGAATTGGCCAAGGTAGACTGGCAAGTAGATTCTTAAAAGGGTTGACAGTGGATGTGCAATGGGAGGCATTTACAGATTGCATGGATGAACTACAACAATTGTTCATCCCAGTTTGGCAAAAGAATAAATCAGGGACGGTAGTTGCATCCAAGGATAACAAGGTAAATCAGGGATAGTATACAAAGTAATGATGAAGCATACAAATTAACCAGGCAAAGCAGTCCTACAAGAGGACTGGGAGAAATTCAGAATCCAACAGCGGAGGACAAAAGGCTTAATTAGGAAAGGTAAAATAGATCATGAAAGAAAACTGGCAGGGAACATAAAAACGAACTGCAAATGTTTTTATAGATAATGTGAACAGAAAAGAGATTAGTTAAAACAAATGTAGTCCCGCAGTCAGAAACAGGTGAATTGATCATGGGGAAACAAGGAGATGGCAGACCAATTTGAATAACTACTTTGGTCTGTCTTCACTAAGGAAGACATAAATAATCTGCCGGAAAATAGTAGGGACCGGGGTCAAATAAAGGTTGAGGAACTGAGAGAAATATCCAGGTTAGCCGGGAAGTGGTGTTGGGTAAAGATAATGGATTAAAGGCCGATAAATCCCCAGGACCAGATGGTCTGCATCCCAGAGTACTCAAGGAAGTAGCCACCGAAATAGTGGATGCATTAGTGATAATTTTTCAAAACTCCTTAGAATCTGGAGTAGATCCTGAGGATTGCAGGGTAGCTAATATAGAAACATAGAAACATAGAAATTAGGTGCAGGAGTAGGCCATTCAGCCCTTCGAGCCTGCACCGCCATTCAATATGATCATGGCTGATCATCCAACTCAGTATCCCGTACCTGCCTTCTCTCCATACCCTCTGATCCCCTTAGCCACAAGGGCCACATCCAACTCACTCTTAAATATAGCCAATGAACTGGCCTCAACTACCCTCTGTGGCAGAGAGTTCCAGAGACTCACCACTCTCTGTGTGAAAAAAGTCTTTCCTCATCTCGGTCTTAAAGGATTGCCCCCGTATCCTTAAGCTGTGACCCCTTGTCCTGGACTTCCCAACATCGGGAAACAATCTTCCTGCATCCAGCCTGTCCAAACCCCTTAAGAATTTTGTAAGTTTCTTCTTCTATAAGATCCCCCTCTCAATCTCCTAAATTCCAGAGAGTATAAACCCGAGTCTATCCAGTCTTTCCTTCATAAGACAGTCCTGACATCCCAGAATCAGTCTGGTGAAACCTTCTCTGCACTCCCTCTATGGCAATAAAGTCCCTTCCTCAGATTTGGAGACCAAAACTGTACGCAATACTCCAGGTGTGGTCTCACCAAGACCCTGTGTACAACTGAAGTAGAACCTCCCTGCTCCTGTAATCAAATCCTTTTGCTATGAAAGCTAAAATACCATTCGCTTTTTTCACTGCCTGCTGCACCTTCATGCCTACTTCAATGACTGGTTGCACCATGACACCCCAGGTCTCGCTGCATCTCCCCCTTTTTTCCTAATCGGCCACCATTTAAATAATAGTCCCCTGCTTTCCTGTTTTTGCCACCAAGTGGATAACCTCACATTTATCCACATTATACTGCATCAGCCAAACATTTGCCCCACTCACCCAGCCTATCCAAGTCACCTTGCAGTCTCCTAACATCCCTCCTCACAGCGAACACTGCCCCCAGCTTAGTGTCATCCGCAAACTTGGAGATATTTGCCTTCAATTCCCTCATCCAGAATCATTAATATATATTGTAAACAGCTGGGGTCCCAGCACTGAGCCCTGCGGTACCCCACTAGTTACTGCCTGCCATAGTGAAAAGGACCCGTTTTACTCCTACTCTTTGCTTCCTGTTTGCCAGCCAGTTCTCTATCCACATCAATACTGAACCACTAATACCGTATGCTTTAAGTGGTATACTAATCTCTTATGTGGGACCTTGTCGAAAGCCTTCTGAAGTCCAGATATACCACATCCACTGGTTCTCCCCTTATCCACGCTACTGTTACATCCTCGAAAATTCCACAAGATTCGTCAGACATGATTTACCTTTTGAAAATCCATGCTGACTTTGTCCAATGATTTCACCACTTTCCAAATGTGCTGCTATCCCCATCTTTAATAACTGACTCTAGCAGTTTCCCCACTACCGATGTTAGACTAACTGGTCTGTAATTCCCCGTTTTCTCTCTCCCTCCCTTCTTAAAAAGAGGGGTTACATTTGCTACCCGCCAATCCTCAGGAACTACTCCAGAATCTAAAGAGTTTTGAAAGATTATCACTAATGCATCCACTATTTCCTGAGCTACTTCCTTAAGTACTCTGGGATGCAGCCTATCTGGCCCTGGGGATTTATCGGCCTTTAATCTATTCAATTTACCCAACACCACTTCCCGACTGACCTGGATTTCACTCAATTCCTCCTATTGACCCACAGTCCCCTGCTATTTCCGGCAGATTATTTATGTCTTCCTTAGTGAAGACGGAACCAAAGTAGTTATTCAATTGGTCCGCCATATCCTTGTTCCCCATGATCAACTCACCTGTTTTCTGACTGCAAGGGACCTACATTTGTTTTTAGCTAACCTCTTTCTCTTCACATATCTATAAAAACTTTGCAGTCAGTTTTTTTATGTTCCCTGCCAGTTTTCTTTCATAATCTATTTTTCCTTTCCTAATTAAGCCCTTTGTCCTCCTCTGCTGGTCTCTGAATTTCTCCCAGTCCTCTGGTATGCTGCTTTTTCTGGCTACTTTGTACGCATCATCCCTTGCTTTGATACTATCCCTGATTTCCCTCGTTATCCACGGATGCACTACCTTCCCCGATTTATTCTTTTGCCAAACTGGATGAACAATTTTTGTAGTTCCCATGCAGTCTTTAAATGTCTTCCATTGTATATCCACCGTCAACCCTTTTAGAATTAATTGCCAGTCAATCTGGCCAATTCTCGTCTCATACCCTCAAAGTACCTTTCTTTAAGTTCAGAACCATTGTTTCTGAATTAACAATGTCACTCTCCCATCCTAATGAAGAACTCAACCATATTATGGTCACTCTTGCCCAAGGGGGCACGTACAACAAGACGGCTAATTACCCCTTCCACATTACTCAAAACCCAGTCTAAAATAGCCTGCTCTCTCGTTGGTTCCTCTACATGTTGATTTAGATAACTATCCCGCATACATTCCAAAAAATCCTCTTCCTCAGCACCCCTGTCAATTTGATTAACCCAATCTATATGTAGATTGAAGTCACCCATTATAACTGTTTTTGCCTTTGTCGCACGCATTTCTAATTTCCTGTTTGATACCATCCCCAACTTCTCTGCTACTGTTAGGTGGCCTGTACACAACACCCACCAGCGTTTTCTGCCCCTTAGTGTTTTGTCGCTCTACCCATACCGATTCCACATCCTCCAAGCTAATGTCCTTCCTTTCCATTGCTTTAATCTCCTCTCTAACCAGCAACGCTACCCCCACCTCCTTTTCCTTTCTCTCTATCCCTCCTGAATATTGAATATCCCTGGATGTTCAGCTCCCAGCCTACGTCACCCTGAGCCATGTCTCCGTGATCCCAACTATATCATAATCATTAATATCTATCTGCACGTTCAACTCGTCCACCTTATACGAATACTCCTTGCATTGAGACACAAAGCCTTCAGGCTTGTCTTTACAACGCATTTACCCCTTATACAATTTTGCTGAAAAGTGGCCCTTTTTGATTTGTGCCCTGGTTTTGTCTGCCTGCCACTTTTACCTTTCACCTTGCTACCTAATGCTTCTACCCTCATTTTACACCCTCCTGCCTCTCTGCTCTTGTACCCATCCCCCTGCCACATTAGTTTAAATCCTCCCCACTATAATGCAACCCCACTTTAAAAAAAGGATGGAGAGAGAAAACGGGGAATTACAAACTAGTTAGTCTAACATCGGTAGTGGGGAAACTGCTAGTTAGTTATTAAATTTAGCATAACAGTACATTTTGAAAGTGGTGAAATCATTGGACAAAGTCAGCATGGATTTACGAAAGGTAAATCATGTCTGACGAATCTTATACAATGTTTCGTGCATGTAACTAGCAGAGTGGATACGGAGAACCAGTGGATGTTTATATCAAGACTTTCAGAGACTGTCGACAAGGTCCCACATAAAAGATTAATAAACAGACTTCAAGCACACGGTACTGGGGGTTCAGTATTGATGTGGATAGAGAACTGGCTGGCAGACAGGAAGCAAAGTAGGAGTAGACGGTCATTTTCCGAATGGCAGGCAGTGACTAGTGGGATCTCGTAAGGCTCCGTGCTGGGACCCCAGCATTTACAATATATATTAATGAATTTGCACGAGGAATTGAATGCAACATCTCCACGTTTGCGGACGACACTAAGCTGGGGGGTAGTGTTAGGTGTGAGGAGGATTCTAGGAGACTGCAAGGTGACTTGGATAGGCTGGGTGAGTGGGCAAATGCATGGTAGATGCAGTGTAATGTGGATAAATGTGAGGTTATCCACTTCGGTGGCAAAAAGAGATAGGTAGACTATTATCTGAATGGTGGCAAATTAGGAAAAGGGGAGATGCAAGGAGACCTGGGTGTCATGGTACACCGATCATTGTACAGGGTTTTGGAGAGACCACACCTGGAGTATTGCGTACAGTTTTGGTCTCCAAATCTGAGAAAATACATTCTTGCCATAGAGGGGGTACAGAAAAGATTCACCAAACTGATTCCTGGGATGTCAGGACTTTCATATGAGGAATGACTGGATAGACTTGGCTTGTACTCACTAGAATTTAGAAGACTGAGGGGTGGATCTTATTGAAACATACAAAATTCTTAAGGAGTTGGATAGGCTAGATGCAGGAAGATTGTTCCCGATATTGGGGTGATCCAGGCCAGATATTGAGGCCAGTGCATCGGCTATATTTAAGAGGGAGTTAGATGTGGCCATTGTGGCCAAAGGGACTAGGGGGTATGGAGAGAAGGGAGGTACAGCATACAAAGTTGGATGATCAGCAATGATCTTATTGAATGTCGGTGCACGCTCGAAGGGCCGAATGGCCTACTCTTGCACCTATTTTCTATGTTTCTCTAATTCTAAGCACACTATAAAACCATCTATATCCCTCTAATCCCCACTAAATCCTGTCTAAATCCCTCAAAACGCCTCTAAATCCAATATAAAGCCCTCTAAGCACCCTCTAAACACTTCTGAACCCCTCTAATCCACTGAATATCCACCGAATACCTCTAATCCCCTCTAAATGCCCCTTTAAACCGCTCCAAACCCCTCTAAATCCCTCCAAACCCCTATTAACCCCCATATAAACCCCATTAAACCCCATTAAACCACATCTAAACCCCACTATACACCACACATCCACCTCTAAACCGCGCAAAACCCTAACTAAACCCCTCTAAGCCCCTCTAAACTCACTAATCCCCCTCTAAACCACTCTTAACCCCCACTAAACACCAGCATACCCCCTATAAGCCCCTATAAGCCCCTCTAAACCGAACTAACCCCCTCTAAATCGCTATAAAAACACTCAAACCCCCATCTAACCCCCTCTAAACCCCTTCTGAACACCTTTACACCTTTCTGAACGCCCTCTAAACCCCTTGAAACCCCTCCAAAGCACTCTTAACCCCTATAAATGTTCTTACCCCCTCTAAAGCACTCTAAACCCCTATAAATGTTTCTAAACCCCTCTAAACCACTCTAAACCCCTCTAAACCCCCCTCTAAATCCCTGAAAAACCCTCTAAACAGCTCTAAAGCCCCCCTAAAGCCACTAAACCCCTCTGAACCCGTTAAACCACCTCTGAACACCTGTAAAGTTCACCAAACTCCTCTAAACCTCTCCAAATCACCCTAAAACACCTTCAAACATCTGTAAACAACTGTGAACCCCTCTAAACCCCACTAAAACCCTTCTAAACCCATCTAGACACACCCAAACCCCTGTAAACATCTCTAAACTCCTCTAAACCCTATAAACCCCTCAAAACCCCTCTCAACCTCACTAAACCGTCTTTAAATCCCTCAAAACCGCTCAAAGCCCCTTCTAAATTCCTGAAAAACACTCTACACCCCCCCCTCTAACCCCGACTAAACCCTTATAATCCCGCTAAACCACCTCTAAACCCCTCTAAACCCAGTTGAACCCCACAAAACCCCCTCAATGTCCCTCAAGGGCGCCACCACACCCCTTCTAACCCCTTCCAAACCAGCTGTAAACCATTTAAGCCCCGTATAAACCTCCCTAAATCCCCTTAAATCAACTAAACCTATCTAAACACATATAAAACCCTCTAAACCCCTCTAAACTTCACCTCTAAACCCTCTAAAACCCCTCTAAACTCCGTCTAAACCCACTAAACCAAGTATCAACCACTCTAAACGCCACTAAACCCCCCTGTAAACCCATATAAACCACGCTTAACCCCAACTAAACCCCCTCTAAATCCCTCGAAACGCCGCTAAACACCTTCTAAAAACCCATCTAAACCCTCTCTAAACCCTCTAAAACCCATATGAACCCTCTAAATCCCCCTGTCAACTCTAAACCCATCTAAACCCATATAAATCCCACTAAACCCCTATAAACGACCCTCTAATCCCTCCCCGAAACCCCTCTAACCCCTATAAACCCCATAAAACCCCACAAAACCCCATCTAAAAAACCACTCCAACCCCCCTAAACCCTCTAAACCCACTATAAAACATTCAAAACACCTCTAAACCGCTTTAAAACCCCCTCTTCATCCAAACCGTTGAAAACCCCATCTAACCCCATCTAAACACCTCTATGCCCCTCCAAACCCGCTCTAAATCCATCTAGAGCCGCCCTAATCCCCTCCACAAACCCCTCTGAAGTCCACCACACCCATCTAAATCCATTCTAAACAGCTCTGATCGCGTCTAACCCCCTCTAAATCCCTCTAAGCCCCTCTAGAACCCTCGCCCCCCTGCAAACCCCGCTATAACCCCCTTTAAACCCCACTAACCCCCTCTACCCCTCTAAAATCCCTCTGCTCCCACTAAACCCCTCTAATCCCCTCTAAACCGCATATAAACCCATGTAAACCCATCTAAACACCGGTAAATCCACTCTAAACCCTATAAATCACCTGTAACCCCCTAATCCACCTCAAACCCCCTCTACACTCATACAAACCAACATAATCCCATTCCAAACCCCTCTAAAACAATATAAACCCCTCTAAATCCCTCTAAAACTCCTGTAAACCTGGGAAAACCCAGTGTAAACACACCTGTACACCCCCTATACACCACTAAAACCCTCGAAACCCCTCGACACCCCCTCTAAATGCCTCTAAACCCCCTCCGAACCAATGTAACCCACTGCAAACCGTTCAAAACCCTTCTACATCCCTCTAAACCCTTTTAAACCCTTTAAACCACCACTAAACTCCTTTCAACTGAACCCATTCTCAATCCCTCTAAACCCCTCTAAACCCATCTAAATCCCACTAAACCCCCTCTAAACCGCTCTAAACCCCTCTAAACCCTCTCTAAATCCCTCTAAAACCTTCAAAACCCTTTAAAACTTTGTAAAGCACTGCAAAACCCTCTAAACCCTCTAATCTCTCTAAACACTTCTAACCGCTCAAATCCCTCTTAACCCCACTAAACCCCTTTTAAAACTCTCTAATCCCCTCTAAACACCCTCTAAACCCCTCTAAACCCCTCTAAACTCCATCTAATCCCTCTACCCCCTCTGACCCCTGTAAACCCCCTTTAAACCCCTTTGAACCCTACTACCCCACTAAACCCTCTGCACCCCGTCGAAACCCTTCTCTAAACCCCTCAAAACCAATCTAAACCCCTTTAACCCTCCTCTGAATCATTTTAAACTCCTTCTAAACCAGACTAACACCTTTATAAACCCCTCGAAACGCACTCTAAACCCCTCTAAACACCCTCTAAACCACTCTAAACCCACTAACCGATGTTAGACTAAACCCACTCTAACCCATGTAATCCCGTCAAAACACCTTTACACCCCTCTAAACCCGAAATGCCTCTAAAGCCACTACAAACCTCTGTAAACCACTGTAAAAAAAAACCCTAAACCACTCTAAAGCCCTCTAACATCTTCTAACCCTCTAGACACCCCTTAAACCCCTCTAAACCCCTCTCAGCCTCCACTCTAAACCCGTCTAAACCCCTCTAAACCCACCTAAACTCCTCTAAGTCCCTTCTAAACCCCGCTAAACCATTCTAAACCCCCACTAAATACCTCAAAACCCCTCTAAACACCCTCTAACCACATCTAAACCCCTCTATGTCGTTCTAAAGCCGTTCCAGTCCTCTAGAGCCCCTCTACATCCCTCAGAACCATCTTCACCACCTCTAAACCCCTCCAAAGTTCACCAATCCCCTCTAAAGCCCCTCTAAATCACTCTAAACCCCTCTAAGCCTCTTTTAAAATACTGTAACCCACTGTTAACCACTGTAAACCTCTCTAAACCCCTCTAAACCTATCTAAACTCCCTCTAACCCACATCAACCACTCTAAACTTCTCCAAACCCCCTCTATACCCCCCACTGCAACCCCTATACCCTCACTGCAACTCCTAAGCCCCTCTAAAGCCCCTCTAATCCCCCGCAAACCCATGTAAACGCCTCTAAACCCTATGTCATCCTCTAAACGCCTCTAAACTCTTCTAAACACGGCTAAATCCCTCTAACCCCATGTAAACCCCCTCTAATCCCGCCCAAACCCCTCGAAATGTCTGCAAACCCGTCGAAACCCATATGAAACCTTCGAAACCACTCTAAACTCCTCTGAACCTCTCGAAATAACTCTAACCCCCTCGAAACAATTCTAAACCCGTCTAACCCACTCTAAACCCACCCTAAACCCCCTCTAATCCCATCTAAACCACCTATATCCCCTCAATACTCCTATGTGCCTATCTAAACCAATTCTAAACCCCTCTGAATCCCGTTAAACCACCTCTAAATCCTTCTAAATCCCTCTAAACCACTCTAAATCCCTGAAAACCAACTCCATGTAAACACTTCTAATCCTTTAAACCCCTCTAAATCACTAAACCCCCCCATATCCTTCGAAACCCATCTAACCCCTATTAACCCCATTAAAGCTTATCTACATCTTTCAAAACCCCTCTAAACACCCTCTAAACCCCTATGATACCTCTTCACCCCACAAATCATACTCTAAATCCGTCTAAACATTTCCCTTAAAAGGCTCTAAACCCCCTAATCCCCTATACGACCCCGCTCAACCACCTCTAACCCCATTCTAATCCCATCTAAACCCATCTAAAACCCCCTATAAACCATTCTAACCCCCCCAAAAGCCCTCTAAATCACATATAACCCCCTCCAAACCCCCTCTAAACCAATTTTAAACCCCTCTAAACCCCTCAAAACCCCCTCTAAACCACCTTCAAACCCGTGTAAATTACCTCTAAATCCCTGCAAACTCCATTTAAACAGCTCTAACCCTCTGTGCCCCTCTAAACCACTCTAAACCCTCTAACCCCATTTAAAACCCCTGTAAACCTGTAACCCCTCTAAACCCCTCTAAACCCGTCTAATCCTATTTAAACCCCTATAAACCCTCCAAATACCTATAAACCTCTCTAAACCCCACTTAACCCCAATAAACCCACAAAATCACTCAAATCTCCTCTAAACACTCTCTCCCTAAAACCCCTCTAAACCCGCCTCTAAAACCCTCTAAACCCACTCTAATCCTCTTTATATCCTTCTAAAGCCCTCTAACCCCCAAAGCCGTCTAAATCCCTCCATTCCCCTCTAAACCACCTCTCCCTCTAAACCCCCTCTAAACCCACTAAACCCCGTCCAACCACCTCGAATCCCCTCTCTAAGCCCAATCTAAGCACTTCTAAATCCTGCCTGAACACTCTAAACCACTATAAACCACCTCTAAACTTATCTAAACACCCTTTAAACTCCTGTAATCCATTGTAAACTTCTCTCAACAACTCCTACTTTAACCCATATAAACGCATGTAAACCCATCTAAATCCATCGAAACTCTTCTAAACACATCTAAACCCATCTAACTCCTCAAAACCCCACTTACCCCCACTAAACTCCCGCTAAATCCCTCAAAACACATGTAAACCCCTCTGAACACATGTAAACCACTCTGAACTGCCTCTAAACCCCTCTAAGCCGCTGTAAACGCATCTAACCCCCCCATGTCAGCTAAACCCAACTAAATCCCAGATAAACCGATCTAACCACTATAAATTCGTCTGAACAACTCTAGACCCCTCTAGTCACTGTAGACCCCTCTCTGGAATGCCCTCTAGACCCCTCTAAACCCCGTCTAAACCGATCCAAACCGCTCAAAGCCGCTCTAAACCCATCTAAACCCACCAAAACGCATTCAACCCCCTCGAAACCCTTTCTATACCGATGTAGGCCCATCTAAACCCATTTAAACCGGCTCTAATCCCCTGAAAATCCCCCTCTACACACCCTCTATCCCTCTAAACCGCATCTAAATCACTCTAAACTACACCGAACCTCCTTTAGACCCCCTGTAAACCATTATAAACCACTGTAAACACTTCTGAATCTCTCTAAATCTTCCAAGCCCCTCTAACCCCTCTCTTAACCCCACTAAACCCACTCTAAACACGCTCGAAACCTCTGTAAATCCCTTTTAAACTCCACTAAACCCTCCCTAAATCCCTCGAAACCCCCCATTAACCCCACCTTTAAATCCCCTTTAAACCCCTCTAAACCCCTTGCAAACCCTTGCAAACCCCTCTAAACCCTCTCCAAACCTCTAAACCCATATAAACCCCAATAACCCAGCTCTAAATCACTCAAAACCTCTCCTAATCACCACTAACCCCTCCAAACCCTCTAAATCCAATGTAAACCCAATGCAAACACCTCTTAATCCCTCTAAACCCCCTTTAAATTCCTGTAAACCCCTGAAAACCTCTCTAAATCGCTCTAAACTCTTTAACCCCATCTACACCCCTCCAAATCACTCTAAACCCTCTAAGCCCCTCTACACCCCTCTAACCACCCACTTTAAACACTCTAAAGCCCGTCTAAACCCACCTAAATTATTTTAAACCACTCTAAACCCCCTCTAATCCACTCTAAACCACTCTAAACGCATCGAACCCCCGTCAACCCCCTCTAAACCTCTCTAAACTCCTCTAAACACCGCTAAACCTCTCTAATCCCCTGTAAACCCCTTTAATCTTGTCTATACCCCTCTGAACGCCTGTAAACCACTGTAAACCACTCTAAACGCAAGCAAACCCATCTACGCCCCCCTGAACCCTTCTAAACCACTCTAGCCCCCTCTAAGCCCTTCTAAACAACTTTAAAACCCTGTAAACCCCTGAAAATCCATGCAAACAGTTCTAACACTCTACAGCCCTCTAAACACTTGTAAACTCTAAACATTTCTAAACACATCTAAACCGCCTCTAAACCTCTATGACCCCCTGTAAACCCCTTTAATCCCCCTGCAAACCGACTCTATACCTAAGAAAACCCCCTGTAAACCTCCTGTGAACCCCTCTGAACCCTGTCTAAATACCTCTAACCCGCTCTAAACCCCTGTAACCCACATCTACACCGCCAATACCCTTCTAAACGCATTTAAACGCCTCTAAAAACACCCAAACCCCCTATAAACCCTGTCTCAACTCCCTTTCAACCACTCTACACCACATATAACCGCTCTGAACCACCCATAACCCCCTGTATGCCATGTTGTTACTTCTGGGCGAAGCAACAAGGCAAATTCCTTCTATGTGCATACTTGGCCAATAGTTACTTACTTACTGACTCTAAACTACTATCAACCCCGCTAAACCCATTCTAAACCCGTCTAAATGCCTATAAACCCCCTTTAAATCCCTCTAACCCCTTCTAGACCGCATACATTTCTGTAAACCCCACGTAATCCCATCAAAACCCCTCTAAACCCTCTAAGCCTAAACTTCTCTGAAGAAATCTAAACCCTCTAAACCGCACTAAGCGCCATCTAAAGCAATCTGCACGCCCTCTGGCCCCTGTAAAGACTCCTAAAGGCCTCTAAGCCACCCTCTAAACCTTTCTAAACCCTCTATAAACCTTCTGTAAAGCGTCTCAAAACCCCTCTAAACCCCCTCTAACCCCGCAGAACCTCTCTAACCCCTTCTAAACCCCCTGTAAATCACTCTAAACGCACTCTAATATCCTCCAACCCCCTCTAAAGCATTCTAAAGCCCTCTAAACATTTCTAAACACATCCAAACCCCTACAAATTATCTCTAAACCCCTGTAAACCGCCTCTAATCCTCTACAAACCCCTGTAAACCGCCTCTAAGCTTCTCTAACCCCCTATAACCCCCCTGTAAACGCCATTAAACCACTAACCCCTCCAAAGCCCTCCAAATCCCCTTATTTACCCCTGCATACCACTATATGCCTCCTGTAAACCGGTCTGAACCCTGTCTCAACCCGTCAAAACCCCTCAAAACCACTTCTAAGCACATCTAACCCCCCTCTAGACCCCGTTAAACCCCCTGTAACACCCCTCTACACATCACCTATACCCCTCTAAAACGGCTGTAAACCCCTCTAACACCCCTCTAAACCCGCTACAACCCCTTCTAAGCCCCTCTAAACCCATCTAACCACATCTAAGCCGCACTACACCCTCTGTAAACCCCTCAAATCCACTCTAATCCCCTCTAAACACCTCTAAATCTCTCTAAACCACGCAAAACCGCTCTAAACGCCTCTAGTCCAATTAAACCCCTTTAGACTCCTCTAGATCCCCTCTAGACCCCGTCTAGACCCCTCTAAGCACCATCTAAACCGCATTATCCCCTCTACACCTCCTCTAAACTCACCTATACCCGTCTTAGCCCCTCTATACACATGCAAACCTCTCTAAACCCTGTCTAAACCCCTCTTACCCACTTCTAAATCCCTCTAAACCCCTGTAACTCACCTCCACACCCCCATACCATAATAAACGCCAGTAAACATCTCCGATGACCTCTCCTGGACCCAGAAAACATCCTCGCCGATCAAGAATGCTCACCAGCGTCTCTTCTTCCTGAGGAGACTTAAGAAGGTCCACCAGTCTCCCCAGCTTCTGGTGAACTTCTACCGCTGCACCATCTAGAGCATCCTTACCAACTGCATTACAGTATGGTATGGTAACTGCTCTGTCGCCGACCGGAAAGCTCTGCAGATGGTAGTGAAGATCGCCCAACGCATCACAGGCTCCTCACTCCCCTCCATTGAGTCTATCCATAGCAAACGATGCCTGCGCAGGGTGCACAGCATCGCCAGGGACAGCCCACATCCCAACCGTAGACTGTTTACCCTCCTCCCATTCGGGAGACGCTACACGTCCCTCCGCTGCCGGACCAGCAGGCTCAAGAACAGCGTCTTCCCTACGGCTGTCACACTCCTCAACGCTGCACCTCAATGACTGACTGTCTCCACCCCCATCCACCCGGACTATCCTACCAACTGTATATGTATATATATGACTTGTTTATTCGTATGTTCGCCCTTCGGAGATAACAACTGCATTTCATTGTCTCTGTATTGTACACTGAACAATGACAATTAAATATCGAATTGATTGAATTGAATTGAAATGAAATAAACCCCTCTAGATCCCTCTAAACCTCTATGAACCGTGTCTAACCTCATTTTAAACCCCTGTAATTCCCCTAAACCGCTCGAAACGCATCTAAACCCCCCCGTAAACCATGTCTAACACCCTCTAAACCCACCTAAACCGCCACGTAAACCATTCTAATCCCATGTGAATCACTCTAAACGCCTGTAAAACCCTGTATACTCCACTCAACGCCTGCAACCCCCTCTAAACCCTTCTAAACCTATCCAAACACATCTAAACCAATCTAAATCCCTCTAAACGACTATGCACCTATTAAAACGGTGGTAAACCCCTTCTAAATCATGTGTACCCCCGCTCAACCCATCTAAACATCCCTAAACCCCTCTAACTCCCCGCTAAACCCCGTCTAACTCCCTCTGAACCACCTATAACCACCTCTCCCTCTAAATCCCTCTAAATCCCTCTACATCTACCTGTAAATCCCTCTAAACAATTTAATGCCTACAAAGGCCCTCTAAACCACCTCTAACCGCTCTAAACGCTCTCTACACCCCTCTAAACCACACTAAACCCCTTCTAGATCCATCGAAACCCCTCGAAACCCCATCTAATGCATTCTAAACCGTTGTAAACATTTATAAACAACTCCAACCCCTCCAAATTACTCTTAGCCTCTCTAAACCGCCTCTAAA
The DNA here is from genome assembly GCA_035221665.1 of Okamejei kenojei. Taxonomy (NCBI): domain Eukaryota; kingdom Metazoa; phylum Chordata; class Chondrichthyes; order Rajiformes; family Rajidae; genus Okamejei; species Okamejei kenojei. Next base: position 36,613 of record JAVHYY010000655.1, read on the forward strand.
CCCCCAAAACCTGTATAAACCCCTGTCAACCCCTTTAAACCCCTCCAACCCCGTCCAAATCCCTATAAACACCTGCAAACCCCTTTAAACTCCTCTAAACCTCTCGAAACACCTCGGGACCCCTCTAGTTCCCTTCTAGAACCCTTCTAGACCCCTCTAAATCGCTGTAAACAGATCTGAACCCCTCTACACCTACTCCAAAGCCACGTAAACACCTCTAAACCCATCTAAACACCTTTAAACCCATTTAAATATCCCCCAAACCGTTCTAAACCAACTGTAAACCCCTCTAAACTCATCTAAACCTCTCCGAACCAATCCAAACCTCTCTAGATCCCACTAAACCCCTCTAAACAAAATCTAAGCTACATCTAAACCCCTCTAAACCTTTCTAAACCCCACTACTCCACCTCTAAACTAATCTAAACCCGTCTAATCCACACTAAACGCCTCTATCCCTATTTAAACCGTTGGAAACCCCTTCTAAATCTTGTATATCCCCGCTCAACCCCTAAAAAACTATACCTATGACCCCCTCTAAACTACTAGCAACCCCGCCAAACCCTTTCTAACCCCGTCTAAACCCCATGTAAACCCATCTAAACCCCTCTAAACCCCCTCTAAACCACTCTACACGCATTCTAACCCCCTCTAAAACCTTCCACCTCTCAACGGCTTTAGACCCCTCTAAATCTCCCTCTAAATTCCTCAAAACCCACTTTAAACGTTGTTAAGCCTACTGAAGCACTCTTAACTCCCCCTAGACCCCTCCAAACTCTCTCCAAACCGCGACAAACCCCACTAAACCCCACTCTAAATCCCCCAAAACCCCTCGAACTCCCCTCTAAACCACGCTAAACCCCTCTAACATTTATAAAAACCTCGAATCCCTCCACATTACTCTAAACCACTCTAAACCGCCTCCAAACCCCTCTAAACCCCTTTAAACCACTCGAACCCCCTCCGAACACCTCTAAACCCTCTGAAAACCCCTTTAAACCCATCGAACCCCCTCTACACACCTAGAAACGCATCTCTGAACACATGTCGAACCCTCTAGACACCCCCTAGACCCCCTCTAGACCCCGTCTAAACCCATCTAAACCCATCTAAACGTCTCTGACGCCATCTAAACATATCTAAACTGCTCTAAACCCTATGTAAACACTTCCAATCCCCTCTAAACCCCTGCAAACCCCTATGTAAACCCCTCTAACCATCTTCCAACCACATCTAAACCTATCCAAACGACTCTAAAACCATCTAAACCCCTCTACATCCCCTCTAAACCCTTCTAACCCCGTCTAAACCCCTAAACCCATCAAAATCCCACTAAACCACCTCAAAACCCCTCTAAGCCCCTCTAAACACCTCTAAACACCCTCTCCCTCTAAACACCCTACAAATCCCAGTACACCGATCTAAACCCCATTAAACCCCTTCTAAATCAATATCCGTCTAAACCCCCACTTCGAATCCCCTCTAAACCCTTCGAAACCGCTTCTAAACTGCTCTAAACTCATCCCAACCCTTGTAAACCCATTTAGTCCCCTTCAAACCACTCGAAACTCCTCCAAACTCCTCCTATCCCCTCTGAGCCGCTCTAAACCCCTCTAAACCCCTCTAAAGATCTCTAGACTACACTGAACTGCCTTGAACTCGCTCTAAACCTCTCCAAACGCCTGTAAGCTAATCGAATCCGTTCTAAGGGGGAGTTAAGAGTGCTTCAGTAGGCTTAACAACGTTTAAAGTGGGTTTTGAGGAATTTAGAGGGAGATTTAGAGGGGTCTAAAGCCGTTGAGAGGTGCTTGGAAGGTTTTATAGGGGGTTAGAATGCGTGTAGAGTGGTTTAGAGGGGGTTTAGAGGGGTTTAGATGGGTTTACATGGGGTTTAGACGGGGTTAGAAAGGGCTTGGCTAGTAGTTTAGAGGGGGTCATAGGTAGTTTAGTGGGGTTTAGATGGGGTTTGGAGAGTTTTTTAGGGGTTGAGCGGGGATATACATGATTTAGAAGGGGTTTCGAACGGTATAAATAGGGATAGAGGCGTTTAGTGGGGATTAGACGGGTTTAGATTAGTTTAGAGGGGGTGTAGTGGGGTTTAGAAAGGTTTAGAGGGGTTTAGATGTAGCTTAGATTTTGTTTAGAGGGGTTTAGTGGGATTTCGAGAGGTTTGGATTGGTTCGGAGAGGTTTAGATGGGGTTTAGAGTGGTTTAGAGGGGGTTGAAAGGGACTCGAGGACGTTTAGAGGGATTTAGAGGGGTTTAGACGGGTTTAGATGCGTTAAGATAGGGCGTAGTTTGGAGGAGTTTACCTATAGGGTGGTTTAGAGGGGTTTAGATGGGTTTTAATGGGGTTTACTGAAATGTAGGCGGTTGAGAGGGGGTTAGAGGGATTTAGAGGGTGGTTAAAGGGCTTTAGACGGATTTGGAATGGGATTAGCAGTGTTGATAGTAGTTTAGAGGGGGTTATAGTTGGTTTAGAGGGTTTAGAGGGGTTTAGAGGGGGCTTAGAGGTGTTTAAATACGTTTAGAGTGATTGAGCGAGGGCAATGATAATTTAGCGGATCAGAGCGGTTTAATAGTAAGATTAAACAAGAACTTACCAGTTCGAAGTTTGATCGTTATTTTATGAGGAGTTACGATGAGGGATTACGTGAAGAACCCGCCTCACGCTGGCAACGGCATACTTCAAAGCAGCGGCATGAAAAACACAGAACACCAAAAGCCGGAGTAACATAGCAAGGCTCATAAAAGACTTAGAACTACCATTTGATCATTTATTTTATGAGGGTGGGAGCGGAGGGCACGTAATCCCTCATCGTAACTCCTCATAAAATCACGATCAAACTTCGAACTGGTAAGTTCTTGTTTAATCTTACTATTTTACTTCGGAGTCACGTGAGTGACTACGTGAAGATTTTAAAGTTTTCTGTGTTTTTCATGTCGTAGAATCAATCCGTACGACAGTCCGGCTAAGTAAACACATACATGAGAAACCAGACTAATGTTAGATCATTTCACAATTAACTTTTTAATGGTTTAAAGACCATATAATAACCCTCCTTATATCTGAGGGAAAATGATTACAAGTGATAAAAGATAGAAGTGACTACACCATTGATTATACCAATTAATAGTAAACAAAGCAGGTGATTATAGTGCTCCCAACACCGCGTGTCCAAAGCTTGTCATAGTGTGAACAGGTTTATTGTAGAACTTTGAAAAAGTTTCTTCTTTACTCCACCCTGCGACTTTTAAAATATGCTCGAGAGGTACGTCCCGCCCCTTCGCCGCGGACGTAGCTGCCGCCCTGGTGGAGTGAGATTTGAACACATCAGTGTCTACTCCCGCTAAAACCAACACCTGTTTCAACCATTTTGAGATAGTTTGAACTGATGCTTTTGTGTGTGTTTTTTTGTGCGTAACCATTAACGCTTTTTCATTTCCTCTAAGGGTGTCAGTAACTTTTAATATATTCGTTCAAATGTTTAACCACACACAAAGTAGGATCAATATGATAAGCTTGAAAGGTTACCTTTGTTCCAGATCTCCCTGGTCTGCTTTGTTTGATCAACTCGTAAACATAGAACACAACATTATCTGTAGTCACATGCATACAGTCTAAACGCAACATTTGTAAAGTTTGCACTCTTGAGCTGAGACCAGTGACATTAACATGACTAATTTCAATGTCAATCTTTCCAATGTCAACCCTTCAATTGGAGTCCATTGTCTAAGTAGCGTAAGTACAATGCCCACATCCCAAATCTCCGTGTATCTTGGTTTGGGTGGATTAATATTAAAGATTCCTTTCATAAATCTAGATATTAATGGATGCGACCCAATTGATCTCTGATCAGTCATAAGCCCTAAATAGGACGACAATGCACTGCGTGCAGTGTTAATGGCACTGTAACTTAAATGTTGCTGAAAATGCAAATTGGCAAGGAATTCCAAAACATTTGCAATATTTACAGTATCATAAGAAATATTTGACTGTGTGCAAAAGTCTTCCCATTTCTTAATATGTGTCATATATTGCTTTTGTGTGCTAGTGCGCCATGATGCAACCATAACTTCCATAGTTTGGTCATAGAAACATAGAAACATAGAAATTAGGTGCAGGAGTAGGCCATTCAGCCCTTCGAGCCTGCACCGCCATTCAATATGATCATGGTTGGTCCGACAATCCCAGCTCCTGTAGTGGTCTGGTCAAAACCTGCAGATTAACAAATTCATATATGCATACAATGGGTAAATCTCTTTAGTTACCGGATTAGTCAAGATATCACTACAGTTAGGAATCGACATATATGGTTCTTTAATCATATTCAGCATTACTGGGAACCAAGGTTGAGTTGGCCAATTTGGAACTACCAACAATCCAGAAGCAGAATCTTGTTCTATCTTCTTCAGGCATCTCTGAATCAAAGCAAATGGTGGAAAAGCATAAAAGAACATCTTTCCCCAGTGTAATGAAAAAGCATCTACTGCTACTGCATCTGGATCGTGTTCCCAAGACACATAAGTAGGCAACTGATGATTAAGCCTAGATGCAAACAAATCTATTTCTGGCAACCCAAATTGGTTTACAATATTCTTAAATATTGCTGGCTTAAGCATCCATTCCGTATTATCTTTAAAAATCCTTACCCGGAATGTAGCTTGCTGAAATCCATATTTGGCGACCAATACACCATTGCCATATCTCATTGGCCAGACAATCACATGATACTGACCTAACTCCCCCCATGTGATTAATGTATGCAACAGCCGTTTTATTGTCTAACTGTATTAACACATGTAGACCTTGTTTAGCACAACAATATGCTTTAAGTCCATAAAAAGCACCCAATAACTCCAAATAGTTAATACCATAAACTTGAAGAAACGCTTCTTCTTAAGCTTTCCATCTACCTCCACAACTGGAGGACGAATCTGTAGCCCCCCATCCGAGAGCACTAGCATCCGTTTGTAAAACCATTTCAGGTTGTTTAATCATGATATTCTTAGCAGCTTGTGGGACATTTTCAACCCACCATTGTAATTCCAACACGGCTTCTTTTGTTAATTGCATAGGCCTGTCAAAGTGACCTGCCTTCTCTTTAAGAGCCCTTATTTTGTCCCTTTGAAGATTTTGATAATGTAATGGACCAAATTCCACTGCCGGAAATGCTGCTACCAGTTTTCCCAATGGTTTTTTGCCACTTCTCGGATGGAGGGATAAGGTTTGTGAATGAGGTAATTACAAGTCATCAAGATGTCATTGGCCTTCTCTGTTGGCAAAGTAACTAACATAGTCACTGAGTTAATAACAAACCCCAAAAAGTTAATTGATTGTGCTGGCTGCAGCTGGGACTTAATTGGATGAATCAAAATCCCTAGCTTTTCAAACAAAGCTTTAGTAACTGAAACTGAGTGCTCAGCTGACTCTTGAGTATCACTAATGATCAGAATATCATCCAGATACGCCATAACAATGTGTTGCTGTGCTTTTAATTGGGCTAAAACTGGTTTCAGCAGTTTTGTAAAGAGTCTAGGAGCCGAACTCAATCCATTTGGTAAAGCTTTAAACTGCCATAATTGTCCCAGCCAATTAAATTTTAAATACCTCCTGAAGCATTGATGAATTGCTACAGAATAATAGGCATCCTTCAAATCAATCTTAGCCATATAACACCCTGCTGAGATAAGATATTTTGCAGTACTGAATGTCTCCATCTTAAAATGTTTGTATTCTACAAACTTATTCAGATCTGTAAGGTCCAGAATAATTCTGCAACCACCATCTTTTTTATCTCTTCGAAATATATTAGAGACAAATTGATGCTTATGTTCATAAGTCTTTTCAATTACGCCTTTTCCAGATAATTTGTCAATTTCCACATTAATCTCCATTCTTTCCTCTGCAGAAAACACATAAGCATAAGCAGGTCTATTCTGTACAGGAGGATTAACCCCTTCTTTAAAAATAATAATGGCTCCCGAAACTGCTTGTAATACATATCGATATGAAGTACCTCTCCGTATGAGCGTGGTGGTCTCCTTCTTCCCGAATACAGGGAAGCACTTGCCTGCACAGCACGATAGTATTTTCGTGACAAACTTCTGCTTCTATAACGGAAATCGAAACCCCTTCGGGTCGAAAAACCCCTTCTTTGTCCAAAAACAAAAGGTTTAACATTGCTATAATATTTAGCTTCTTCATCCAACTCTTTCAGCTGTTTCGGCAGATTTTCTCCAAACAAATACCCAGGAGCTTGAACTCCACTTTCTTGACACAGGCTTGCAAATCTAGGGTGAAATATGGGCCGAATCGTCATTTTTCTCATGCAATTAATTTCATAGAATGAATTACATAATAAGCCCAAAGTATCCTTTTGAATCTTTTCCATTTCCAGATTCTCCATCTGCCTGCCATAGGCCGTAATGGCAGCAGCAATTAATTTGAGCACCTTTTGAAACTTCACTTCTAGGGCTCTCATACTTGGAGTCATAGACGTCCATATCATCGGATTCACCGTAGGTACTTCCAATGAGGCACAATTTCTTGGAGCTTTATATAATTCTGATGTTTCATTCATCACAGAATTGTGAAGTTGGTGAGATAACATATAATTTATGTTTGCAGCTACGATTTCTTCCATAGCCTCACCACTTCCTTCAGGTATAGCAAAATCTTGTGCTATCCCAGGCACATTAGGCCTTTTCTTTTTACTTTGTGGTGTGCTTTCAAAAGCCATATAGCCACCAGCAGGGTCTGCCTTCTGCAGCCCTAAATCAATTGGGATATCATCCCATGAGACGTCTTCCAGCCCAAATCCTGGGTCCGGAGTATCATATTCCCAACTTGGCCCACAGCCATATTCATCATATTCAAACCCCTCAGGGATTTTTTTGGGATTCATCTGGGTACTCTGACCCTTGTCTCATTATTGTTTGGAGAACTTTCTCCATATGCTCCATTTTTAGCCATATAGTTTTATTGTCAGGAGGTCTTTCAATATCAGAGTCTTCAGAAACCACGGGCCTCTCAGATTTATTTTTGCATTTTTTTAGGAACATTTTCCTCCGTGGTTATTATTTCTGGAGAATCTGGAAACTCACTATCGGGTAAATCGGCGGCCAACGGAATCGGAACCGGGTCCGCACTAACTTCGCGTCCCGTATTTTTACTTTCACCCCGGGAACATCTTTTTGCCCGCGAAAACTTCTTTCCCGATTTCTCCATATTTATTTAATAATCAGTGCTCAATCAGCACGTTAACGTGGCTCTAAATTTTACTTTTGGTTTCGTTTGCTGGAGCCACCCAGCGTAACGTAACGTAAGTGCTAACTGCACTTACCTGCGGGCCGTTCCGACCGCTGCCGAGGAGCTGCTCCTTACTGCAGCTCCTCCTCGCGCCGTCAGCGTTGACGTCATGCCGTTGCCAGCGTGAGGCGGGTTCTTCACGTAGTCACTCACGTGACTCCGAAGTAAAATTAGGTTTAGAAGCGTTTTGATGGGTTCAGACGGGTTTGGAATGGTTTAGAGCGGTGTAGAGTGGTTGAGAAGGGGGTTTACAAGGGTTTACTGTGCATTAGAGCGGTTGCGATGGGGCTTAGAGCGGTTTAGACCGGTGAAAATGGGGTTTAGAGGGCTTTAGAACGGATTCGATTAGTTTACAGGCGTTTGGAGAGGTTTAGAGCGAGTTCAAGGCAGTTCAGTGTAGTCTAGAGATCTTCAGAGCTGTTTAGAGGGGTTTAGAGCGGCTCAGAGGGGATAGGAGGAGTTTGGAGGAGTTTGGAGGGGTTTGAAGGGGACTAAATGGGTTTACAAGGGTTGGGAGGAGTTTAGAGCAGTTTAGAAGCGGTTTCGAAGGGTTTAGAGGGGATTCGAAGGGGTTAGTGGGGGTTTAGACGGATATTGATTTAGAAGGGGTTTAATGGGGTTTAGATCGGTGTACTGGGATTTGTAGGGTGTTTAGAGGGAGAGGGTGTTTAGAGGTGTTTAGAGGGGCTTAGAGGGGTTTTGAGGTGGTTTAGTGGGATTTTGATGGGTTTAGGGGTTTAGACGGGGTTAGAAGGGTTTAGAGGGGATGTAGAGGGGTTTAGATGGTTTAGAGTCGTTTGGATAGGTTTAGATGTGGTTGGAAGATGGTTAGAGGGGTTTACATAGGGGTTTGCAGGGGTTTAGATGGGATTGGAGGTGTTTACATAGGGTTTAGAGCAGTTTAGATATGTTTAGATGGCTTCAGAGGCGTTTAGATGGGTTTAGATGGGTTTAGGTGGGTTTAGCGGGAGGTGTAGATGGGTTTAGATGGGGTTTAGACGGGGTCTAGAGGGGGTCTAGGGGGTGTCTAGAGGGGTCGAGATGTGTTCAGAGATGAGTTTCTAGGTGTTTAGAGGGGGTTGGATGGGTTTAAAGGGGTTTTCAGAGGGTTTAGAGGTGTTCGGAGGGGTTCGAGTGGTTTAAAGGGGTTTAGATGGGTTTGGAGGCGGTTTAGAGTGGTTTAGAGTAATGTGGAGGGATTCGAGGTGTTTATAAATGTTAGAGGGGTTTAGCGTGGTTTAGAGGGGAGTTCGAGGGGTTTTGGGGGATTTAGAGGGTGGTTTAGTGGGGTTTGTCGCGGTTTGGAGAGAGTTTGGAGGGGTCTAGGGGGAGTTAAGAGTGCTTCAGTAGGCTTAACAACGTTTAAAGTGGGTTTTGAGGAATTTAGAGGGAGATTTAGAGGGGTCTAAAGCCGTTGAGAGGTGCTTGGAAGGTTTTATAGGGGGTTAGAATGCGTGTAGAGTAGTTTAGAGGGGGTTTAGAGGGGTTTAGATGGGTTTACATGGGGTTTAGACGGGGTTAGAAAGGGTTTGGCGGGGTTGCTAGTAGTTTAGAGGGGGTCATAGGTAGTTTAGAGGGGTTTAGATGGGGTTTTGGAGAGGTTTTTTTAGGGGTTGAGCGGGGATATACATGATTTAGAAGGGGTTTCGAACGGTTTAAATAGGGATAGAGGCGTTTAGTGGGGATTAGACGGGTTTAGATGAAGTTTAGAGGGGGTGTAGTGGGGTTTAGAAGGTTTAGAGGGCTTTAGATGTAGCTTAGATTTTGTTTAGAGGGGTTTAGTGGGATTTAGAGAGGTTTGGATTGGTTCGGAGAGGTTTAGATGAGTTTAGAGGGGTTTACAGTTGGTTTAGAACGGTTTGGGGGATATTTAAATGGGTTTAAAGGTGTTTAGATGGGTTTAGAGGTGTTTACGTGGCTTTGGAGTAGGTGTAGAGGGGTTCAGATCTGTTTACAGCGATTTAGATGGGACTAGAAGGGTTCTAGAAGGGAACTAGAGGGGCCCAGAGGTGTTTCGAGAGGTTTAGAGGAGTTTAAAGGGGTTTGCAGGTGTTTAGAGGGATTTGGACGGGGTTGGAGGGGTTTATAGGGGTTGACAGGGGTTTATACAGGTTTTGGGGGTTTAGAGGCGGTTTAGAGAGGCTAAGAGTAATTTGGAGGGGTTGGAGTTGTTTATAAATGTTTACAACGGTTTAGAATGCATTAGATGGGGTTTCGAGGGGTTTCGATGGATCTAGAAGGGGTTTAGTGTGGTTTAGAGGGGTGTAGAGAGAGTTTAGAGGGGTTAGAGAGGGTTTAGAGGACCTTAGCAGGCATTAAATTGTTTAGAGGGATTTACAGGGGGATGTAGAGGGATTTAGAGGGATTTAGAGGGAGAGGGGTTAGTAGGTGGTTCAGAGGCAGTTAGACGGGGTTTAGCGGGGGTTTAGAGGGGTTTAGGGATGTTTAGATGGGTTGAGCGGGGGTACACATGATTTAGAAGGGGTTTACCACCGTTTTAATAGGTGCATAGTCGTTTAGAGGGGTTTAGATTGGTTTAGATGTGTTTGGATAGGTTTAGAAGGGTTTAGAGGGGGTTGCAGGCGTTGAGTGGAGTATACAGGGTTTTACAGGCGTTTAGAGTGATTCACATGGGATTAGAATGGTTTACGTGGGCTTTAAGGCGGTTTAGGTGGGTTTAGAGGGTGTTAGACATGGTTTACGGGGGGGGGGTTAGATGCGTTTCGAGCGGTTTAGGGGGATTACAGGGGTTTAAAATGAGGTTAGACACGGTTCATAGAGGTTTAGAGGGATCTAGAGGGGTTTCTTTCATATCACTTCAATTCAATCAATTCGATATTTAATTGTCATTGTTCAGTGTACAATACAGAGACAATGAAATGCAGTTGTTATCTCCGAAGGGCGAACATACGAATAAAGAAGTCATATATATACATATACAATTGGTAGGATAGTCCGGGTGGATGGGGGTGGAGACAGGCAGTCATTGAGGTGCAGCGTCGAGGAGTGTGACAGCCGTAGGGAAGACGCTGTTCTTGAGCCTGCTGGTCCGGAGCGGAGGGACGTGTAGCGTCTCCCGAATGGGAGGAGGGTAAAACAGTCTACGGTTGGGATGTGGGCTGTCCCTGGCGATGCTGTGCACCCTGCGCAGGCATCGTTTACTATGGACAGACTCAATGGAGGGGAGTGAGGAGCCTGTGATGCCTTGGGCGATCTTCACTACCTTCTGCAGAGCTTTCCGGTCGGCGACAGAGCAGTTACCATACCATACTGTAATGCAGTTGGTAAGGATCCTCTCGATGGTGCAGCGGTAGAAGTTCACCAGAAGCTGGGGAGACTGGTGGACCTTCTTAAGTCTCCTCAGGAAGAAGAGACGCTGGTGAGCCTTCGTGATCGGCGAGGATGTGTTCTGGGTCCAGGAGAGGTCATCGGAGATGTTTACTGGCGTTTATTAGGGTATGGGGGTGTGGAGGGGAGTTACAGGGGTTTAGAGGGATTTAGAAGTGGGTAAGAGGGGTTTAGACAGGGTTTAGAGAGGTTTGCATGTGTATAGAGGGGCTAAGACGGGTTTAGGTGAGTTTAGAGGAGGTGTAGAGGGGATAATGCGGTTTAGATGGTGCTTAGAGGGGTCTAGACGGGGTCTAGAGGGGATCTAGAGGTGTCTAAAGGGGTTTAATTGGACTAGAGGCGTTTAGAGCGGTTTTGAGTGGTTTAGAGAGGTTTAGAGGTGTTTAGAAGGGATTAGAGTGGATTTGAGGGGATTACAGAGGGTGTAGTGCGGCTTAGATGTGGTTAGATGGGTTTAGAGGGGCTTAGAAGGGGTTGTAGCGGGTTTAGAGGGGTGTTAGAGGGGTTTACAGCCGTTTAGAGGGGTATAGGTGATGTGTAGAGGGGTGTTACAGGGGGTTTAACGGGGTCTAGAGGTTTCCAGGGGTAAATAAGGGGATTTGGAGGGCTTTGGAGGGGTTAGTGGTTTAATGGCGTTTACAGGGGGGTTATAGGGGGTTAGAGTAGCTTAGAGGCGGTTTACAGGGGTTTGTAGAGGCTTAGAGGCAGTTTACAGGGGTTTGGAGGTAATTTGGAGGGGTTTGGATGTGTTTAGAAATGTTTAGAGGGCTTTAGAATGCTTTAGAGGGGGTTGGAGGGTATTAGAGTGCGTTTAGAGTGATTTACAGGGGGGTTTAGAAGGGGTTAGAGAGGTTCTGCTGGGTTAGAGGGGGTTTAGAGGGGTTTTGAGACGCTTTACAGAAGGTTTATAGAGGGTTTAGAGAGGTTTAGAGGGCGTGCAGATTGCTTTAGATGGCGCTTAGTGGGGTTTAGAGGGTTTAGAGTTCTTCAGAGAGTTTAGGCTTAGAGGGTTTAGAGGGGTTTTGATGGGATTACGTGGGGTTTACAGAAATGTATGCGGTCTAGAGGGGGTTAGAGGGATTCAAAGGGGGTTTATAGGCATTCAGACGGGTTTAGAATGGGTTTAGCGGGGTTGATAGTAGGTTAGAGTAACTAAGTAAGTAACTATTGGCCAAGTATGCACATAGAAGGAATTTGCCTTGTTGCTTCGCCCAGAAGTAACAACATGGCATACAGGGGGTTATGGGTGGTTCAGAGGGGTTATATGTGGTGTAGAGTGGTTGAAAGGGGGTTGAGACAGGGTTTATAGGTGGTTTGGGTGTTTTTAGAGGCGTTTAAATGCGTTTAGAAGGGTATTGGGGGTGTAGATGAGGGTTACAGGGGTTTAGAGCGGGTTAGAGGTATTTAGACAGGGTTCAGAGGGGTTCACAGGAGGTTTACAGGGGGTTTTCTTAGGTATAGAGTCGGTTTGCAGGGGGATTAAAGGGGTTTACAGGGGGTCATAGAGGTTTAGAGTGGTTTAGAAGCGGTTTAGATGTGTTTAGAAATGTTTAGAGTTTACAAGTGTTTAGAGGGCTGTAGAGTGTTAGAACTGTTTACATGGATTTGCATGGGTTTACAGGGTTTTAAAGTTGTTTAGAAGGGCTTAGAGGGGGCTAGAGTGGTTTAGAAGGGTTCAGAGGGGCGTAGATGGGTTTGCTTGCTTTTTAGAGTGGTTTACAGTGGTTTACAGGCGTTCAGAGGGGTATAGACAAGATTAAAGGGGTTTACAGGGGATTAGAGAGGTTTAGCGGTGTTTAGAGGAGTTTAGAGTGGTTTAGAGGGGGTTGACGGGGGTTCGATGCGTTTAGAGTGGTTTAGAGTGGATTAGAGGGGGCTTAGAGTGGTTTAAAATAATTTAGGTGTGTTTAGACGGGCTTTAGAGGGTTTAAAGTGGGTGGTTAGAGGGGTGTAGAGGGGCTTAGAGGGTTTAGAGTGATTTGGAGGGGTGTAGATGGGGTTAAAGAGTTTAGAGCGATTTAGAGAGGTTTTCAGGGGTTTACAGGAATTTAAAGGGGGTTTAGAGGGGTTAAGAGGTGTTTGCATTGGGGTTTATATGGGTTTAGAGGTTTGGAGAGGGTTTAGAGCGGTTTAAAGGGGATTTAAAGGTGGGGTTAATGGGGGGTTTCGAGGGATTTAGGGAGGGTTTAGTGGAGTTTAAAAGGGGTTTACAGAGGTTTCGAGCGTGTTTAGAGTGGGTTTAGTGGGGTTAAGAGAGGGGTTAGAGGGGTTTGGAAGGTTTAAAGAGATTCAGAAGTGTTTACAGTGGTTTATAATGGTTTACAGGGGGTCTAAAGGAGGTTCGGTGTAGTTTAGAGTGCTTTAGATGCGGTTTAGAGGGATAGAGGGTGTGTAGAAGGGGACTTTCAGGGGATTAGACCCGGTTTAAATGGGTTTAGATGGGCGTACATCGGTATAGAAAGGGTTTCGAGGGGGTTGAATGCGTTTTGGTGGGTTTAGATGGGTTTAGAGCGTCTTTGAGCGGTTTGGATCGGTTTAGACGGGGTTTAGAGGGGTCTAGAGGGCATTCCAGAGTCTACAGTGTCTAGAGGGGTCAAGAGTTGTTCAGACGAATTTATAGTGGTTAGATCGGTTTATCTGGGATTTAGTTGGGTTTAGCTGACTAGGGGGGGTTAGATGCGTTTACAGCGGCTTAGAGGGGTTTAGAGGCAGTTCAGAGTGGTTTACATGTGTTCAGAGGGGTTTACATGTGTTTTGAGGGATTTAGCGGGAGTTTAGTGGGGGTAAGTGGGGTTTTGAGGAGTTAGATGGGTTTAGATGTGTTTAGAAGTGGTTCGATGGATTTAGATGGGTTTACATGCGTTAAATGGGTTAAAGTAGGAATTGTTGAGAGGAGTTTACAATGGATTACAGGAGTTTAAAGGGTGTTTAGATAAGTTTAGAGGTGGTTTATAGTGGTTTAGAGTGTTCAGGCAGGATTTAGAAGGGCTTAGATTGGGCTTAGAGAGGGGATTCGAGGTGGTTGGACGGGGTTTAGTGGGTTTAGAGGGGGTTTAGAGGGAGAGGGGGTTTAGAGGGGAATCGAGGGATTTAGACGGCTTTGGCGGTTAGAGGGCTTTAGAAGGATATAAAGATGATTAGAGTGGGTTAGAGGGTTTTACAGGCGGGTTTAGAGGGGTTTTAGGGAGAGAGTGTTTAGAGGAGATTTGAGTGATTTTGTGGGTTTATTGGGGTTAAGTGGGGTTTAGAGAGGTTTATAGGGGTTTAAATAGGATTAGACGGGTTTAGAGGGGTTTAGAGGGGTTACAGGTTTACAGGGGTTTTAAATGGGTTTAGAGGGGGTTAGAGGGTTTAGAGTGGTTTAGAGGGGCACAGAGGGTTAGAGCTGTTTACATGGAGTTTGCAGGGATTTAGAGGGGTTTAGAGCGTTTTAAGGGAAATGTTTAGACGGATTTAGAGTATGATTTGTGGGGTGAAGAGGTATTATAGGGGTTTAGAGGGTGCTTAGAGGGGTTTTGAAAGATGTAGATAAGCTTTAATAGGGTTAATAGGGGTTAGATGGGTTTAGAGGGATTAGAGGGGTTTAGTGATTTAGACGGGTTTAAAGGATTAGAAGTGTTTACATGGAGTTGGTTTTCAGGGATTTAGAGAGGTTTAGAGGGATTTAGAGGGATTTAGAGGTGGTTTAACGGGATTCAGAGGGGTTTAGAATTGGTTTAGATAGGCACATAGGAGTATTGAGGGGATATAGGTGGTTTAGATGGGATTAGAGGGGGTTTAGGGTGGGTTTAGAGTGGGTTAGACGGGTTTAGAATGGTTTCGAGGGGGTTAGAGTGATTTCGAGAGGTTCAGAGGAGTTTAGAGTGGTTTCGAAGGGTTTAGATGGGTTTCGACGGGTTTGCAGACATTTCGAGGGGTTTGGGCGGGATTAGAGGGGGTTTACATGGGGTTAGAGGGATTTAACCGTGTTTAGAAGAGTTTAGAGGGGTTCAGAGGATGACATAGGGTTTAGAGGCGTTTACATGGGTTTGCGGGGGATTAGAGGGGCTTTAGAGGGGCTTAGGAGTTGCAGTTAGGGTATAGGGGTTGCAGTGGGGGGTATAGAGGGGGTTTGGAGAAGTTTAGAGTGGTTGATGTGGGTTAGAGGGAGTTTAGATAGGTTTAGAGGGGTTTAGAGAGGTTTACAGTGGTTAACAGTGGGTTACAGTATTTTAAAAGAGGCTTAGAGGGGTTTAGAGTGATTTAGAGGGGCTTTAGAGGGGTTTGGTGAACTTTGGAGGGGTTTAGAGGTGGTGAAGATGGTTCTGAGGGATGTAGAGGGGCTCTAGAGGACTGGAACGGCTTTAGAACGGCATAGAGGTGTTTAGAGGGTTTTGCAGTGCTTTACAAAGTTTTAAAGGGTTTTGAAGGTTTTAGAGGGATTTACAGAGGGTTTAGAGGGGTTTAGATGGGTTTAGAGGGGATTTAGTGGGATTTAGATGGGTTTAGAGGGGTTTAGAGGGATTGAGAAT
This sequence comes from Okamejei kenojei, assembly GCA_035221665.1. Classification (NCBI taxonomy): domain Eukaryota; kingdom Metazoa; phylum Chordata; class Chondrichthyes; order Rajiformes; family Rajidae; genus Okamejei; species Okamejei kenojei. Next base: position 51,784 of record JAVHYY010000655.1, read on the forward strand.
GGGTTCAGTTGAAAGGAGTTTAGTGGTGGTTTAAAGGGTTTAGAAGGGTTTAGAGGGATGCAGAAGGGTTTTGAACGGTTTGCAGTGGGTTACATTGGTTCGGAGGGGGTTTAGAGGCATTTAGAGGGGGTGTCGAGGGGTTTCGAGGGTTTTAGTGGTGTACAGGGCTGTACAGGTGTTTACAGTGGGTTTTCCCAGGTTTACAGGAGTGTTAGAGGGATTTAGAGGGGTTTATATTGTTTTAGAGGGGTTTGGAATGGGATTATGTTGGTTTGTATGAGTGTAGAGGGGGTTTGAGGTGGATTAGGGGGTTACAGGTGATTTATAGGGTTTAGAGTGGATTTACTGGTGTTTAGATGGGTTTACATGGGTTTATATGCGGTTTAGAGGGGATTAGAGGGGTTTAGTGGGAGTAGAGGGATTTTAGAGGGGGATAGGGGGTTAGTGGGGTTTAAAGGGGGTATAGCTGGGTTTGCAGGGGGCGAGGGTTCTAGAGGGGCTTAGAGGGATTTAGAGGGGGTTAGACGCGATCAGAGCTGTTTAGAATGGATTTAGATGGGTTTGGTGAACTTCAGAGGGGTTTAAAGGGTGTGGAGGGGATTAGGGCGGCTCTAGATGGATTTAGAGCGGGTTTGGAGGGGCATAGAGGTGTTTAGATGGGGTTAGATGGGGTTTTCAACGGTTTTGATGAAGAGGGGGTTTAAAGCGGTTTAGAGGTGTTTTGAATGTTTTATAGTGGGTTTAGAGGGTTTAGGGGGGTTGGAGTGGTTTAGATGGGGTTTTGTGGGGTTTTATGGGGTTTATAGGGGTTAGAGGGGTTTCGGGGAGGGATTAGAGGGTCGTTTATAGGGGTTTAGTGGGATTTATATGGGTTTAGATGGGTTTAGAGTTGACAGGGGGATTTAGAGGGGTTCATATGGGCTTTAGAGGGTTTATAGAGGGTTTAGATGGGTTAGAAGGTGTTTAGAGGCGTTTCGAGGGATTTAGAGGGGGTTTAGTTGGGTTAAGCGTGGTTTATATGGGTTTACAGGGGGGTTTAGTGGCGTTTAGAGTGGTTGATACTTGGTTTAGTGGGTTTAGACGGAGTTTAGAGGGGTTTAGAGGGTTTAGAGGTGAGGTTTAGAGGGGTTTAGAGGGTTTTATATGTGTTTAGATAGGTTTAGTTGATTTAAGGGGATTTAGGGAGGTTTATACGGGGCTTAAATGGTTTACAGCTGGTTTGGAAGGGGTTAGAAGGGGTGTGGTGGCGCCTTGAGGGATATTGAGGGGGTTTTGTGGGGTTAAACTGGGTTTAGAGGGGTTTAGAGGTGGTTTAGCGGGATTATAAGGGTTTAGTCGGGGTTAGAGGGGGTGTAGAGTGTTTTTGAGGAATTTAGAAGGGGCTTTGAGCGGTTTTGAGGGATTTAAAGATGGTTTAGTGAGGTTAAGAGGGGTTTAGAGGGGTTTATAGGGTTTAGAGGGGTTTAGAGATGTTTACAGGGGTTTGGGTGTGTCTAGATGGGTTTAGAAGGGTTTAGTGGGGTTTAGAGGGGTTCACAGTTGTTTACAGATGTTTGAAGGTGTTTTAGGGGGATTTGGAGAGGTTTAGAGGAGTTTGGTGAACTTTACAGGTGTTCAGAGGTGGTTTAACGGGTTCAGAGGGGTTTAGTGGCTTTAGGGGGGCTTTAGAGCTGTTTAGAGGGTTTTCCAGGGATTTAGAGGGGGTTTAGAGGGGTTTAGAGTGGTTTAGAGGGGTTTAGAAACATTTATAGGGTAGAGTGGTTTAGAGGGGTTTAGAAACATTTATAGGGGTTAAGAGTGCTTTGGAGGGGTTTCAAGGGGTTTAGAGGACGTTCAGAAAGGTGTAGAGGTGTTCAGAAGGGGTTTAGAGGGGGTTAGATGGGGGTTTGAGTGTTTTATAGCGATTTAGAGGGGGTTAGTTCGGTTTAGAGGGGCTTATAGGGGCTTATAGGGGGTATGCTGGTGTTTAGTGGGGTTAAGAGTGGTTTAGAGGGGGATTAGTGTTTAGAGGGGCTTAGGGGGGTTTAGTTAGGGTTTTGCGCGGTTTAGAGGTGGATGTGTGGTGTATAGTGGGGTTTAGATGTGGTTTAATGGGGTTTAATGGGGTTTATATGGGGGTTAATAGGGGTTTGGAGGGATTTAGAGGGGTTTGGAGCGGTTTAAAGGGGTATTTAGAGGGGATTAGAGGTATTCGGTGGATATTCAGTGGATTAGAGGGGTTCAGAAGTGTTTAGAGGGTGCTTAGAGGGCTTTATATTGGGTTTAGAGGCGTTTTGAAGGATTTAGACAGGGTTTAGTGGGGATTAGAGGGATATAGATGGTTTTATAGTGTGCTTAGAATTAGAGAAACATAGAAAATAGGTGCAGGAATAGGCCATTCGGCCCTTCGAGCGTGCACCGCCATTCAATAAGATCATTGCTGATCATCCAACTTTGTATGCTGTACCTCCCTTCTCTCCATGCCCCCTAGTCCCTTTGGCCACAATGGCCACATCTAACTCCCTCTTAAATATAGCCGATGCACTGGCCTCAACTATCTTCTGTGGCAGAGAATTCCAGAGACTCACCACTATGTGTGAAAAATGTTTCCCTCATCTCGGTCCTAAAGGAATTCCGCCTTATCATTAAAATGTGACCCCTTGTCCTGGATCACCCCAATATCGGGAACAATCTTCCTGCATCTAGCCTATCCAACTCCTTAAGAATTTTGTAAGTTTCAATAAGATCCACCCCTCAGTCTTCTAAATTCTAGTGAGTACAAGCCAAGTCTATCCAGTCATTCCTCATATGAAAGTCCTGACATCCCAGGAATCAGTCTGGTGAAGCTTTTCTATACCCCCTCTATGGCAAGAATGTATTTTCTCAGATTTGGAGACCAAAACTGTACGCAATACTCCAGGTGTGGTCTCTCCAAAACCCTGTACAACTCCCAGCTCCTATACTCAAATTATTCCGCTATGAATGCTAACATACCATTTGTTTTCTTCTCGGCATGCTGCACCTGCATGCCTACTTTCAATGATCGGTGTACCATGACACCCAGGTCTCCTTGCATCTCCCCTTTTCCTAATTTGCCACCATCAGATAATAGTCCACCTTCCTCTTTTTGCCACCGAAGTGGATAACCTCACATTTATCCACATTACACTGCATCTACCATGCATTTGCCCACTCACCCAGCCTATCCAAGTCACCTTGCAGTCTCCTAGAATCCTCCTCACACCTAACACTACCCCCCAGCTTAGTGTCGTCCGCAAACGTGGAGATGTTGCATTCAATTCCCTCGTCCAAATCATTAATATATATTGTAAGTAGCTGGGGTCCCAGCACGGAGCCTTACGATATCCCACTAGTCACTGCCTGCCATTCGGAAAATGACCCGTCTACTCCTACCCTTTGCTTCCTGTCTGCCAGCCAGTTCTCTATCCACATCAATACTGAACCCCCAGTACCGTGTGCTTGAAGTCTGTTTACTAATCTTTTATGTGGGACCTTGTCGACAGTCTCTGAAAGTCTTGATATAACACATCCACTGGTTCTCCCGTATCCACTCTGCTAGTTACATGCACGAAACATTGTATAAGATTCGTCAGACATGATTTACCTTTCGTAAATCCATGCTGACTTTGTCCAATGATTTCACCACTTTCCAAATGTACTGTTATGCTAAATTTAATAACTAACTAGCAGTTTCCCCACTACCGATGTTAGACTAACTAGTTTGTAATTCCCCGTTTTCTCTCTCCATCCTTTTTTAAAAGTGGGGTTACATTAGCTACCCTGCAATCCTCAGGATCTACTCCAGAATCTAAGGAGTTTTGAAAAATTATCACTAATGCATCCACTATTTCGGTGGCTACTTCCTTGAGTACTCTGGGATGCAGACCATCTGGTCCTGGGGATTTATCGGCCTTTAATCCATTATCTTTACCCAACACCACTTCCCGGCTAACCTGGATTTCTCTCAGTTCCTCAACCTTATTTGACCCCCGGTCCCCTACTATTTCCGGCAGATTATTTATGTCTTCCTTAGTGAAGACAGAACCAAAGTAGTTATTCAATTGGTCTGCCATCTCCTTGTTCCCCATGATCAATTCACCTGTTTCTGACTGCGGGACCTACATTTGTTTTAACTAATCTCTTTCTGTTCACATATCTATAAAAACGTTTGCAGTTCGTTTTTATGTTCCCTGCCAGTTTTCGTTCATAATCTATTTTACCTTTCCTAATTAAGCCTTTTGTCCTCCGCTGCTGGATTCTGAATTTCTCCCAGTCCTCTTGTAGGCTGCTTTGTCTGGTTAATTTGTATGCTTCATCATTTCTTTTTATACTATCCCTGATTTCCCTTGTTATCCTTGGATGCACTACCGTCCCTGATTTATTCTTTTGCCAAACTGGGATGAACAATTGTTGTAGTTTATCCATGCAATCTGTAAATGCCTCCCATTGCACATCCACTGTCAACCCTTTAAGAATCACTTGCCAGTCTACCTTGGCCAATTCACGTCTCATACCTACAAAGTTATCTTTGTTTAATTTCAGAACCCTTGTTTCTGACTTTAATTACGTATCTCTCCATCCTAATGAAGAACTCAACCATATTATGGTCACTCTTGCCCAAGGGGCCACGCACAAAAAGACTGCCAACTAATCCTTCCTCATTACTCAATACCCAGTCTAGAATAGCCTGCTCTCTCGTTAATTCCTCTACATGTTGGTTTAAAAACCTATCCCGCATACATTGCAAGAAATCCCCTTCCTCAGCACCCCTGCCCCTTTGATTCACCCAATGTATATGTAGATTGAAGTCACCCATTATAATTGTTTTACCCTTGTTGCACGTATTTCTAATATCATGTTTGATGCCATCCCCAACTCCACTACTACTGTTAGGTGGCTATCCCTGGATGTTCAGCTCCCAGCCTTGGTCCCGTGGAGCCATATCTCCGTGATCCCAAATACGGCGTAGTCATTAATAGCTATCTGCACATTCAACTCGTCCACCTTATTACGAATGCTCCCTGCAATGAGACACAAAGCCTTCAGGATTTGTTTTCAACACTCTTACTCCTTATACAATTATGTGGACAAGTGGCTACTTTTGATTTTTGCCCTGGAAACCCTCCACCTCGTATTCTATGTTTATTATTTTTTTTCTTCTTTCCCCGCTACATGTTGGGTCTGAGTGCTTCCCGTCTCTGCCTCCTGCCTCAGACCCTGTCTACTGGCTTTCTCTATTTGAGTCCCTCCCCCAACCGTTCTAGTTTAAAGTCCCTCCGGTAGCCTTTGCAGATTTCCCTGCCAGGATACTGGTCCCCCTCGGGTGCTAGTGCAAACCCCAAAAGAGGTTCAATTGATCCAGAAACTTGAATCCCTACTTATCCTTCAGCCAGGCATTTATCCTCCACCTTGCTCCATTCCTACTCTCACTGTCGCGTGGCACAGGAAGTAATCCTGAGATTCTTATGTTTGCGGTTCTTTTCCTTAACTCTCTTCCTAACTCCCTACATTCTCCTTTCAGGATCTCTTCCCTTTTATTACCTATGTCATTGGTACGAATATGTACCACGACCTCAGGCTCCTCTCCCTCCTTTTTCAGGATTTCTTGGACACGTTCAGACACATCCCGGACCCTGGCCCCAGGGAGGCAAACTACCATCCATTCTGAATCCACAGAATTGCCAATCTGACCCAGTAAATATAGAGTCCACTATTACTAATGTCGTCCTCTTCTTTTCCTTACCCTTTTGAGCAACAGGGCCGGTGTTTGTACTGCAGGCCAGGTCTCTGTTGCTACCCCCACGTAGGCTGCCCCCTCCCCAACAGCACTCAAACAGGAGTACTAATTTCCAAGGTGTACACCCACTGGTGTGCTCTCTGGCGCCCGCCTCTGCCCCTTGCCTCTCCTAACCGTGACCCACGTGTCTCCCTAATGTGGTTTTGGACAGACTACCTCCCTGTAACTCCTCTCTATGACCTCCTCACTCTCCCTGACCAGACGGAGGTCATCGAGCTGCTGCTCCAGGTTCCTAACACACTCCTTTAGGGGCCCCATCTCGACACACCTGGTGCAGATGTGGACGTCTGGAGGGCTACCCGACACCATTACGTCCCACATCTGAAATCCAGAACAATAAGCTGCCCTGGCACTCATACTTCCCTTACCCTAGATTCAACACAGAATACAATACAAATCTACAATACAGCATGCAAAGTACAGTACACTACAAACTGCTGGAATCCGACTGCCAATCAGCAGCGTACTAAGTCCAGCAATCAGCGGCTTCCACAAGCCCAGTTATTGGGCTTTAGACGGATTACGGATTTAGAATGTTACGGATTTCCTCCCTCACTAAAACCCTGTAAACATCCTCTAAACAAATCTAACCCCCTTCTAACCCATCTAAATCCCCTCTAATAACATCGAAATACCCGTTAAACCACTAACCCCCTCTAAAACCCTGTAAACCACTCTCAACCCGCTCGAAATCCCTTTAAAACATATAACCATATATAACCATATAACCATATAACAATTACAGCACGGAAACAGGCCCTCTCGGCCCTTCCAGTCCGTGCCGAACATTTGTTTTCCCCTAGTCCCATCTACCTGCACTCAGACCATACCCCTCCATTCCCTTCACGTCCATATACCTATCCACTTTACTCTTAAATGTTAAAATCGATCCTGCCTCCACCACTTCTGCTGGAAGCTGATTCCACACAGCCACCACCCTCTGAGTAAAGAAGTTCCCCCTCACGTTACCCCGAAACCTCTGTCCCTTAATTCTCATGTCATGCCCTCTTGTTTGAATCTTCTCTACCCTCAATGGGAAAAAACGTATCCACGTCAACTCTGTCTATCCCTTTCATCATTTTAAAGACCTCAATCAAGTCCCCCCTTAACCTTCTGCGCTACAAAGAATAAAGACCTAACTTGTTCAACCTTTCTCTGTAACATAGTTGCTGGAACCCTGGCAACATTCTAGTAAATCTCCTCTGTATCTCTCTATTTTGTTGACATCCTTCCTATAACTAGGCGACCAAAATTGTACACCATACTCCAGAATTGGTCTTACCAATGCCTTGTACAATTTTAACATTACTTCCCTACTCCTATATTCAATGCTCTGATTTATAAAGGCCAGCACACCAAAGGCTTTCTTTACCACCCTATCTACATGCGATTCCACCTTCAGGGAACTATGCACAGTTATTCCTAGATCCCTCTGTTTCCACAGCATTCCTCAATTCCCTACCATTTACCATGTACGTCCTATTTTGATTTGTCCTGCCAAGATGTAGCACTTCACACTTATCAGCATTAAACTCCATCTGCCATCTTTCAGCCCACTTTTCCAAATGGCCCAAATCTCTCTGTAGACTTTGAAAATCTACTTCATTATCCACAACACCACCTATCTTAGTATCATCTGCATACTTACTTATCCAATTTTCCACCCCATCATCCAGATCATTGATGTACATGACAAACAACAGTGGACCCAACACAGATCCCTGAGGCACCCCACTGGTCACCGTGTTCCAACCTGACAAACAGCCATCCACCATTACTCTCTGACATCTCCCATTCAGCCACTGTTGAATCCATCTTGCTACTCCGCCATTAACACCCAAAGATTGAACCTTCTTAATCAACCTTCCATGGGGAACCTTGTCAAAGGCCTTACTGAAATCCATATAGACAACATCCACTGCTTTACCCTCATCAATTTCCCTAGTTACCGCTTCAAAAAATTCAAGAAGGTTTGTCAAACATGACCTTCCAGGCACAAATCCATGTTGACTGTTCCTGATCAGACCCTGTTTATCCAGATGCTTATATATATTATCTCTAAGTATCCTTTCCATTAATTTGCCCACCACTGACGTCAAACTAATAGGTCTATAATTGCTAGGTTTATTCTTTGAACCCTTTTAAACAATGGAACAACATGCGCAGTACGCCAATCCTCCGGCACTATTCCCGTTTCTAATGACATTTGAAATATTTCTGTCATAGCTCCTGCTATTTCTACACTAACTTCCCTCAATGTCCTAGGGAATATCCTGTCAGGACCTGGAGACTTATCCACTTTTATATTTTTCAAAAGTGTCAGTACTTCCTCCTCTTTGAATCTCATAGTTTCCATAGCTACTCTACTCTTTCCCCTTAACTCACCGAGTTCAATATCCTTCTCCTTGGTGAATACCGAAAGAAAAGAAATTGTTCAATATCTCCCCCATCTCTTTTGGCTCTGCAGATAGCTGTCCATTCTGGTTCTCTAATGGTCCAATTTTATCCCTCGTTATCCTTTAGCTATTAATATAGCTGTAGAAACCCTTTGGGTTTACTTTCACCTTTCTTGCCAAAGGTTTCACCTTTCTTGCCAAACCCCCTCGGAATCACTCAAAAGCCCTCTAAATCCACTCTAACCCCAATTTACACCCCCTGCAACACCTCTAACCTCGGACGTCGCTCCTCCCTCACCAACGGCTCCTGGGCCTCTGTAAAAACAAAGCCCCGCGCTGAGGTTTTTACACTCACCGCTCGGACGTCGCTCCTCCATCACCAACGGCTCCTGGGACTCTGTAAAACAAAGCCCCGTGCTGGGTTTTTACACACAGCTCGGAAGTCGCTCCTCCCTCACCAACGGCTCCTGGGCCTCTGTCAGGGTTTACAGGGTTTCGAGGGGGTCTGGAGTGGTTCTGAGGGGGATTAGTAGGGTTTGGGCGTTACATGGGTTAAGGGGGGGTTTACAGGGTGTAGAGGGGGTTTAGAGTGGTTTAGAGAGATTGGTTTAGAGAGATAAGAGATGAGGTTTAAAGGGGTTTCGAGAGTTTTATAGCTGCCTAGATGGGTTTAGAGTTGATTTAAGGGGATTTAGAGCGGTTTATATGGGGTTTAGAGCAGGTTTAGATGGGGTTAGAAGGGGTTTGGTGGCGCTTTGAGGGATTTAAAGGTTTAAATTTAAATTTTTAGTGGGTTTAAGAGGGGTTTACAGGGGTTTAGAGGAGGTTTAGCGGGGTTATAAGGGTTTAGTGGGGGTTAGAGTGGTTTAGAGGGTTTTCAGGAATTAAGAACGGGTTTTGAGGGGTTTTGAAGGATTTAGAGGGGTCAAGTGGAGGTTAGAGCGGTTTGGAGGGGGAGTGGAGAGCTTGTAGAGGGTTTAGTGGGGTTTGGATTTGGTTTTGTGGGGTTTGTAGGGGGTTTATAGGTGGTTGGAGGGATTTAGAGGGGTTTAGAGGGGTTTGGAGGGGTTTAAAGCGGTTTATATGGGTTTAGAAGTGTTTCGAAGTGTTTCGAGTGGAGGGGTTTGGGGTTTAGAGGGGTTTAGTTGTTTATAGGGTATTCAGCGTGGATTGGTGCGGTTTAGGCGGGTTTAGAGGTTTTATAGTGGGTTTCGTCGGGGTTTCGTCGGGGTTTAGCGTGGTTTAGCGGGGTTTGGTGTGGTTTAGTGGGGATTAGCTGGAGGAGGTTTTATAGGGGTTCGGTGAGGGCTTTTAGAGGGATTTTAAAGAGGTCAGTGGGAGTTAGAGGGGGGTTACACAAAATGCTGGAGAAACTCAGCGGGTGCAGCAGCATCTAAGGAGCGAAGGAGATAGGCGACGTTTCGCGTCGAGACCGTTCTTCAGACCCTAGATCCTCAGGATTTAGAGGGGCATTGGGGGGCTTTAGAACGGGTTTAGAGGGGGCTGAGGGGTTTTGGGGAATACAGAGGGGTTTCTTGGGGTTTAGAGGGGTTTTCAGGGGGCATAGAGGGGATTTGGAGGGGTTTTCATGACTTTAGAAGGTTATTTGTGGGATTTAGAGGGGGTTTAGTGGGGTTTAGAGGGGTTAGTAGGTTTAGAGCGGTTTTGATGTGTTTAGACGGATTCTGAAGGGTTTGGGGGGTCACAGTGGTTTACAGCGGTTTAAAGGGTGTTAAGAGGTTTAACGGGATTTAGAGCGGGTTCAGAGGGGTTTGGAGGGGTTTAAAGGGGTTTATATGGGTTTAGAAGTGTTTCGAGGTGTTTCGAGTGGAGGGGTTTAGAGGGGGTTTAGAGGGTTTTAGTGGTTTATAGGGTATTTAGCGGGGATTGGTGGGGTTTAGGCGGGTTTAGAGGTTTTATAGTGGGTTCCCACGGGGTTCAGCGTGGTTTAGGGGGGTTTGGTGTGGTTTAGTGCGGATTGCATGGGGTTTAGAGGGGGTTTAGATGGTTTAGTGGGATTTTATAAGGGTTCAGATGGGTTTCGAGGTGTTTAGAAGGGTTTATCGTGTGATTAGAGGGGTTTGGATGGTTTTAGACGATTAAGGGGGATTTTGAGAGGTGTATATGGGGTTCACAGGGATTAGATGGGGTAGTGGTTCAGCGACGTTTTGAGGAATTTAGAGGGGGTTTAGTGGTGTTAAGAGGGGTTTAGAGGGGTTTAGAGGATTTAGAGGTTTTAGAGGGGTGTATAGGTGTTTAGGCAAGTGTTTAGAGGGGTTTAGATGGGTTTACATGGGGTTTAAAGGGGGTTTGTAGGGGGTTTAGAGGGATTTAGAGGGGGTATAGAGGAGGTTTTATAGGGGTTTGGTGAGCTTTAGAGGGATTTAGAGGTGGCTTTAGGGGGCTTTAGAGCGGGTTAGAGGGGGTTTGAGGGGTTTTGGTGAATACAGAGGGGGTTTCGTGGGGTTTAGAGGGGTTTTCAGGGGGCATAGGGGTTTAGAGGAGTTTTCAGGAATGTAGAAGGTTGTTTGTGTTATTTAGAGGGGTTTAGTAGGGTTTGGAGGGGTTAGAGAGGTTTAGAGCGGTTTTGATGTGTTTAGATGGGTTCTGAAGGGTTTGGGGGGCCACAGTGGTTTACAGCAGTTTAAAGGGGTTTAAGAGGTTTAACGGGATTTAGATGGGGTTTAGAGGGGTTTGGTTAACTTTAGAGGGGTTTAGAGGGGCTTTATGGGGGCATTGGGGTCTTTAAAGCGCGTTTAAAGGGGGTTTAGAGGTATTTTTAGGAATTCAGAGGGGGTTTATTGGGGGTTTGAGGGATTTCGAGGGGTTTAGAAATGTTAAAAGGGTCTAGAGTGCTTAGGGGGGTTTATGGGGATGAGAGGGCGTTCAGAGAGGTTTAGAGTAATTTAGAATGGATTTAGAGGGTTGTAATGGGGGTTTGAGTTGTTTTCAGCGATTTAGAGGGGTTTAGTGGGGTTTAGAGGGGTTTTAGAGGGTTTATAGGGGGTCCAAATTGGGTTTATATGGGTTTAGAAGGATTTAGATGGGGTAGACGTGTTTGGAGCGGTTTAGAATGGATTTAGAGGGGTTTGGTGAACTTTAGAAGGGTTTAGAGGTGGTTTGGAGGGTTCAGAGAGGTTTAGAGGGTCTTTCGGGGGGCTTTAGAGCGGGTATAGATGGGTATAGAGGGGGTTTAGTGGGGCTTTCAGGAATTTAGAGGGGGATTATTGGGGTTTAGATGGTGTTAGAGTGGGTTAGAGGTGTTTAGAAAAGTTTTGAGGGGTTTAGATTAGGGGAGTTTTAGGGGGTTTAGAAGGATGAGGGGTTTGAGCTATTTAGAGGGGTTTAGTTCGGTTTAGAGGTGTTTAGTGGGGCTTAGGTATGAGGGTGTTTGAGTGTTTAGTATGAGGGTGTTTTGCGGGGTTTAGGGTGTTTAGTGTGGGATGAGAGGCTCGTAGGGAGTTAGAAGGGAATTAATTGGGTTTAGGGGAGATTAGAAGTGATTAGATGGTTTACAGGGATTTAATGGGATTTAGAGGGCGATATGAGGTGTTTAGTGGGATTTAGAGGTGGTTTAGGGGGTTAAGAGGGGTTAGTGGGGTTTATAAGGGTTTATAGGGATTTGGAGGTATTTAGAGGGGTTTAGAGTGGTATGGAGGGGTTTAAAAGTTTATATGGGTTTAGAGGGGTTTCGGGTGGTTTAGAAGGGTTTTGAGGGATTTAGGGGGATTTAGTTGGGTTAGAGGGGTTTAGGGGTGTTTAGGGGGGTTTATGGGGGTGCACTGTGGGATAGAGCGGATTTAGTGGGGTTTAGAGTGGTTTAGAGGGGAATTGGAGGGTTTACAGTGGGGTCAAAGTGGGTTTAGATGGGTTAAGACGGATTTAGAGAGGGGTTAGACGTGGGTTCAGAGGGGTTTGGTGAACGTTATAGGGGTGAAGAGGTGGTTTGGAGGGTTCAGAGTGGTTTAGGGGGTCTTTAGGGGGATTTAGAGCGGGGTTCGATGGGTATTAAGGTGTTTAGTGGGGCTTTCAGGAGTTTAGATGGGGTTTATTGGGGTTTATAAGGTGTTAGAGTGGTATAGAGGGGTTTAGAATGGTTGTGAGGGGTTTATAGTGCTTTGGGGGAGTTTTAGGGGGTTAGAGGCGTTTAGACGGGATTTAGAGGGGTTTAGAGGGGCTAGATGGGGGATTGAGTGGGTTTGAGCGATTTAGATGGGTTTAGTTCGGTTTAGAGGGATTTAGAGGGGCTTAGAGGGGGTATGAGGGTGTTTAGAGGGGTTTAGAGTGTTTAGTGTGGGATGAGCGGTTTAGAGGGGTTTAGAGGGGATTTCGAGCGGTTTAGAGGCGGATTAGAGGGTTTAGAGGGGGTTTAGAGGGGGGTTTAGATGGGGTTTAGCGGGATTTAGAGGGAGATATCTGGGGTTTAGTGGGATTTCGAGGTGGTTTAGTGGGGTTAAGAGGGGGTTTAGGAGTGTATAGGTGTTACATAGGGGGTTTTAGGGGATTCGAGGGTTTCAGAGGAAATTTTAGAGGGGGTTCAGAAGGATTTAATGCTTAGAGGGTTTTCGAGTGTTAGTGTTGATTTAGGGGGGTTTAGAGGTGTGTATGGGATTTAAAGGGGGGTTAGTGGAGTTTAGACGGGTTTAGAGGGTTTTATTGTGGGTTTCGAGTGGGTTTGGAACGGATTGGAGGGGGTTTAGTGGAGTTTAAGGGGGTTTAGAGGGGGTTTGGTTGGGTGTAGTGTGGTTTATCGGGGGATTAGAGGGTTTAGATTGGGTTTAGTGGGGTTCAGAAAGGTTTGTAGGTTACTTTTTCCTTTTCTTTCAATCATTTAACTTCTCACTGTCCTTTATTTATTTTGTTTTTTTGTTTCTACTCGCTTGTCTATCTATTCCGACATTCTGCATTTCTTTTTTCTCTCACGGTTCTTTTATTATTGAACCAAAAGTATGAAGTTGTACAAGAATGAAATATGTATTTATCTATTAGGTACTTAAGTACCAGACTACTGTACTTACTTCTAACGAAAATAAACAAAAAAAGAGGGGGTATGGGGGAGTTTAGCGGGGTTTATAGTATTTAGTGGGTGATGAGGAGTTTAGAGGGGTTTAGAGGGCATTTAGTAGGGTTTATAGGGGAATTAGATGGTTTACATGGGGTTCAAAGTGGGTTTAGATGTGTTTAGACGGATTAAGATAGGGTTAGATCGGTTTACAGCGGTTTAGATTGCGTTTAGAGGGGTTTGGTCAACTTTAGAGGGGTTTAGAGGCGATTTGGAGGGTTTAGAGAGGTTTAGAGGGTCTTTAGGGGGGCTTTAGAGCGGGTTTAGGGGGCGATTAGTGGGGCTTTCAGGAATTCAGAGTGGGTTTATTGGGGTTTAGAGGATGATTGAGTGGTTTAGAGGGGTTCAGAAAAGTTTACAGGGGAGTATAGTGCTTTGGAAGAGTTTTAAGGGGGTTAGAGGACGTTCAGAGAGGTTTAGAGGAGTTTAGAGGGGTTAGATGGGTGAGTCGTTTTGAGCGATTTACAGGGGGTTTAGTTCGGTTTAGAGGGGCTTAGAGGGGGTAGGAGCGTGTTTAGCGGGGTTTAGAGTGTTTAGTGGGGAAGAGCGATTTAGAGGGGTCTAGAGGGGGTTTTAGTGAGGTTTAGCGGGATTTAGAGGAGGGTATGTGGGGTTTAGTGGGATTTTGAGGTGGTGTAAATGACTTCCAGACTCAGTACATGATTCAATCTCATCTTTAATCAGCACTGAAACTAACAGCATGAAGGATAATTAGTTTTTAACACATCCTGGTTGCTCTGACTGTCCGTGCTGGGAAATAGTATTAGTATAAGTATTGTGGTGGGGTGTAGTTAGAGATGCTATCTGGTATGTGATTGGTTTACATGTAACATCAATCGACATCCTTCCCCCCAAAGGTTAAGTGTGAAAACCAATTAGAAAGGGAACGACTAGAAAGAGGTAGTGCTTCCCGCACCATTTGAAAATGTCTGCCGCCAGCGACGTCCAGGGCAGAGCTGGTGGAGGTTGTTGCAGAAGGAGCTGTCGCTGCTGATGAGGCGCAAGCTGTTGCAAGCGGGGCAGGAGGCTACACGGTCCCGGATGTAGCTGGTCATTCCTGACCAGTAGAACAGACTACGGGCGCGTGCCAGTGTGGCGTCGGCTCCTAGCTGACCGCTGTATGCCGCTTTGAACTGTATGTCTTGCAGCGATGAGGGTATCACTATCTTGTGACCCTTGACGACAACCCCATCCTGAACTACCAGTTCATCACACACCAGGAGGAAAGGCTGCACCTCTGTGGGCGTGTTGGATTGCCAGCCTGTTTTGATGATGGAAGAGAGGATTGAAACGTATTGTCAGTGGCGGTGTGCGCGGCCAAGGCGCACAGTTCCTTGCTGGAGACGAAATCGACACCGAGGACCGTGAGATTTTCCGGTCCATAGGGATGTTGTTCGCAAGATGCCTGAGGTGCACGGAAGAGAGTGTCAGCGACATGCATGCCGCTACCCTTGGTGTAGGTAATAGAGAAATTCAAGATTGTCACCATTGGTTGGTGCTCCGTCTCGACCGTGAAGGTGTTGCCAAAGATGAAGTCGTGGAATTTGGAGCAAGCAAAGACGACGGCCAACAGTTCCTTTTCGATTTGCGCGTAGTGCTGCTCCGTGGCGGTCATGGTGCGAGAGGCATACGAGACAGGTAGTAGAGTGCCCTCGGCAGATGGTTGCAAACATGCTGCGCCGAGCCTGAATTACGAAGTATCGCACGTGATCGTTACCGAACGTTTGAGGTCGAAAAACATTAGAGGCGGTGCGCTGGTCAGTTTGTACTTTAAGACATCGAAAGCAACCTGATGTTGCTGGAACCATGACCATGCTGTGTCCTTTTTCGTCAGCTCCCACAGTGTGGAGCTTAGTTCGCTGAGGTTCGGTATGAACTTGCCGAGATAGTTTACCTTGCCCAGAAAACGCTGCAGTCATTTTACATCTGTGGGGGCAGGCATTTCTGTGATGGCAGTAGCCTTCTTCGGATCGGGTTTGAGACCATTCGAAGTGAAGATGTGGCCGACGTAGGAAACTTCTGGAACGCGGAACTTGCACTTGTCAGGATTGATCTTGAGGTTGGTCTTGCGTGCGCGATCGAAGATGAGCCTGAGATTGTGGTCGATCTCCGTTGCATCTTTGCCACACACTAGAATATTGTCGACAATGATGGCACGACGTAGCACATACGTTCGCTGATATCCGCATCAAAGACGAGAGGGTCAGGCTTTCGACAGGAAGAAGCCATAATAAAGCAAAAAGACTCACAAAAGGGTAAAACAAAAAACTGTTATACAGGAGTGGATTCAGTCGCTTTTGACACCATGTAAGTGACATAGAAACATAGAAACATAGAAATTAGGTGCAGAAGCAGGTCATTCGGCCCTTCGAGCCTGCACCGCCATTCAATATAATCATGGCTGATCATCGAACTCAGTATCCTGTACCTGACTTCTCTCCATACCCCCTGATCGCTTCAGCCACAAGGGCCACATATAACTCCCTCTTAAATATGGCCAACGAACTTGCCTCAACTACCTTCTGTGGCAGAGAAATGCACAATTCGCCACTCTCTGTGTGAAAAACGATTTTCTCATCTCGGTCCTAAAAGACTTCCCCCTTATACTTAAACTGTGACCCCTTGTCCTGGACTTCCCCAACATCGGGAACAATCTTCCTACATCTAGCCCGTCCAATCCCTTAAGAATGTTGTATGTCTTTATGAGATTCCCCCCTCAATCTTCTAAATTCCAGCGAGTACAAGCGGAGTCTATCCAGTCTTTCTTCTTATGGAAGTCCTGCCATCCCAGGAATCTGTCTGGTGAACCGTCTCTGTATGGCAAGAATGTCTTTCCTCAGATTAGGAGACCAAAACTGTACGCAATACTCCAGGTGTGGCCTCACCAAGTCCCTGCACAACTGCAGTAGAACCTCCTTGCTCTTGAACTCAAATCCTTTTGCTATGAATGCCAATATATCATTCGCTTTCTTCACAGCCTGCTGCACCTGCATGCCTACTTTCAATGACTGGTGTACCGTGACACCCAGGTCTCGTTGCATCTCCCCTTTTCCTAATCGGTCACCATTCAAATAATAGTCTACTTTCCTGTTTTTGCCACCAAAGTGGATAACCTCACATTTAACCACATTATGCTGCATCTGCCATGCATTTGCCCACTCACCCAGTCTGTCCAAGTCATCTTGCAGCCTCCTAGCATTCTCCTCAAAGCTAACACTGCCCCCAGCTTCGTGTCATCCGCAATCTTCGAGATGTTGCATTTAATTCCCTCGTCCAAATCATTAATATATATTGTAAATCGCTGGGGTCCCAGCTGTGAGCCTTGCGGCACCGCACTAGTCACTGCCTGCCATCCTGAAAAGAACCCGTTCACTCCTACTCTATGCTTCCTGTCTGCCAGCCAGTTCTCTATCCACATCAATACTCAACCGCCAATACCGTGTGCTTTACGTTTGTATACTAATCTCTTGTGTGGGACTTTGTCGAAAGCCTTCTGAAAGTCCAGATATAACACATCCACTGGTTCTCCCTTATCCACTTTACTTGTTAAATCCTCAAAAAAATCAATAAGATTCGTCAGACATGATTTACCTTTCGTAAATCCATGCTGACTTTGTCCAATGATTTAACCACTTTCCAAATGCGCTGCTATCCCATCTTTAATAACTGATTCTAGCAGTTTCCCCACTACCGATGTTAGACTAACTGGTCTGTAATTCCCCGTTTTCTCTCTCCCTCCCTTTTTAAAAAGTGGAGTTACATTAGCTATCCTGCAATCCTCAGGAACTACTCCAGAATCTAAAGAATTTTGAAAAATTATCACTAAGGCATCCGATATTTCTGGGGCAACTTCCTTAAGCACCCTGGGATGCAGCCTATCTGGCTATGCGGATTTATCGGCCTTTATCCATTCAATTTACCTAACACCACTTTCCGGCTAACCTTGATTTCACTCAGTTCCTCCATCTCATTTGACCGGCGATCCTCTGCTATTTCCGGAAAATTATTTATGTATTCCCTAGTGAAGACAGAACCAAAGTAGTTATTCAATTGGTCTGCCATTTCCTTGTTCCCATGATCAATTCTCCTGTTTCTGACTGCAAGGGTCCTACATTTGTTTAAACTAATATTTTTCGCTTCACATATCGATGAAAACCTTTGCAGTCAGTTTTTATGTCCCCTGCCAGTTTTCTTTCAAAATCCATTTTCCCTTTCCTAATTAAGGACTTTGTTATCCTCTGTTGGTCTCTGAATTTCTCCCAATCCTCTGGTAGGCTACTTTTTCTGGCTAATTTGTACGCTTCATCTTTTGCTTTGATACTATCCCTGATAGCAATTGTTATCCACGGATGCGCTAACTTCCCTGATTTATTTTTTTGCCATACTGGGATGAACAATTGTTGTAGTTCATCCATGCAGTCTTTAAATGCCTTCCATTGCATATCCACCGCCAACCCTCACGAATCATTCGCCAGTCTATCTTGGCCAATTAATGTCTCATACCCTCAAAGTTATCTTTCTTTAAGTTCAGGACCCGTGTTTCTGAATTAACAATGTCACTTTCCATACTAATGAAGAACTCAACCATATTATGGTCACTCTTGCCCATGTTTAGCTCGGTTTAGAGTGCTTAGTGTGGGATGAGCGGTTTAGACGGGATTTACAGAGAGATATGAAGGGTATAGTGGGATTTAGTGGTGGCTTAGTGGGGTTAAGTGGGGTTTAGTGGGGTTTATAGGGATTTATAGGGGTTTGGAGGGATTTAGAGGGGTTTGGAGGGGTTTGGAGGGGTTTAAAGGTTTATATGGGTTTAGACGGGTTTCGAGTGGTTCAGAGGGGTTTAGAGGGGCTTTAGAGGGGTTTAGTGGTGTTTAGGGTATCTAGAGGGGATTAGAGTGGTTCAGAGGGAGGTTTAGAGGGGCTCAGAAGGGTTTAGATACTGCTTAGAGGGGTTTTGAGTGTTTTAGTGTCGATTTAGTGGGGTTTAGTTATTTATATGGGATTCAGAGGGATTAGATGGGGTTAGGAGTTTATAGCCGTTTTGAGGGATTAGTGGAATTTACATGGTTTTATAGTGGGATTCGATAGGGTTTGGCGTGGTTTAGAGTGGGTTTAGAGGGGTTTACAGGACCCAACACAGATCCCTGAGGCACCCCACTGGTCACCGGCTTCCAACCTGACAAACAGCCATCCACCTTTACTCTCTGACATCTCCCATTCAGCCACTGTTGAATCCATCTTGCTACTCCGCCATTAACACCCAAAGATTGAACCTTCTGAACCAACCTTCCATGGGGAACCTTGTCAAAGGCCTTACTGAAATCCATATAGACAACATCCACTGCTTTACCCTCATCAATTTCCCTAGTTACCGCTTCAAAAAATTCAAGAAGGTTTGTCAAACATGACCTTCCAGGCACAAATCCATGTTGACTGTTCCTGATCAGACCCTGTTTTTCCAGATGCTTATATATTATCTCTAAGTATCCTTTCCATTAATTTGCCCACCACTGACGTCAAACTAATAGGTCTATAATTGCTAGGTTTATTCTTTGAACCCTTTTTAAACAATGGAACAACATGCGCAGTACGCCAGTCCTCCGGCACTATTCCCGTTTCTAATGACATTTGAAATATTTCTGTCATAGCTCCTGCTATTTCTACACTAACTTCCCTCAATGTCTTAGGGAATATCCTGTCAGGACCTGGAGACTTATCCACCTTTATATTTTTCAAAAGTGTCAGTACTTCCTCCTCTTTGAATCTCATAGTTTCCATAGCTACTCTACTTTTTTCCCTTACCTCACAGAGTTCAATATCCTTCTCCTTGGTGAATACCGAAGAGAAGAAATTGTTCAATATCTCCCCCATCTTTTTTGGCTCTGCAGATAGCTGTCCATTCTGGTTCTCTAATGGTCCAATTTTACCCCTCGTTATCCTTTTGCTAATAATATAGCTGTAGAAACCCTTTGGATTTACTTTCACCTTTCTTGCCAAAGCAACCTCATATCTTCTTTTAGCCTCCTAATTTATTTCTTAAGATTCTTTTTACATTCTTTATACTCCTCTAGCACCTCATTTACTCCATGCCTCCTATAATTATTGTAGATATCTCTCTTTTTTCGAAACAAGTGTCCAATTTCCCTTGAAAACCATGGCTCTTTCCAATTTTTACTATTTCCTTTCAACCTAACAGGGACATAAAGATTCTGTACTCTTACAATTTCCCCTTTAAATGTCCTCCATTTCTCTTTACATCTTTCCCATGAAACAAAGTGTCCCAATTCACTCCTTTAAAATCCTCAAGCATTCCCTCAAAGTTAGCCTTTCTCCAATCAAAAATCTCCACTCTAGGTCCTGTTCTGACTCGCTCCATAATTATATTGAAACTAATGGTATTGTGATCACTGGTCCCGAAGTGCTCACGAACGCATACCTCCGTCACCTGTCCTGCCTCATTTCCTAACAGGAGGTCCAGCACTGCCCCTTCTCTGGTCGGTACCTCTATGTACTGCTGCAAAAAACTATCCTGCACACATTTTACAAACTCCAAACCATCCAGCCCATTTACAGAATGTGTTTCCCAGTCTATTTTTTGGGAAATTGAAATCTCCCACAATCACTACCTTGTGCTTACTACTAATATCTGCTATCTCCTTACATATTTGCTCTTCCAATTCTCGCTCCCCATTTGGCGGTTTATAGTACACCCCTAAAAGTGTTGCCACACCGTTCCCACTTCTCAGTTCCACCCAAATAGCCTCCCTAGACGAACCCTCTAATCTATCCTGCCAAAGCACTGCTGTAATATCCTCTCTGACAAGCAATGCAACACCTCCACCTCTGGTCCCTCCAATTCTATCACCCCGGAAGCAACGAAATCCTGGAATATTTAGTTTCCAATCACAGCCCTCCTGCAACCATGTTTCACTGATTGCCACAACATCATAGTTTCCAGGTGTCAATCCAGGCTCTAAGTTCATCCACCTTACTTACAATGCTCCTAGCATTAAAATATGCACATTTTATAAACCCACCATCCTTTATTCTCTGTCTATTATCTTTTTCATCTTTCTCGCCTACATTTTGGGGTCCGATTGCTTCCCTTCTCTGCCTCTTGCCCCACACCCTGTCCCCTAGCCCCCTCTACCCGAGTCCTTCCCCCAGCCTTTCTAGTTTAAAGTCTCCCCAGTAGCCTTTGCAAATCTCCCTGCCAGGATATTGGTTCCCTTCGGGTTCAAGTGCAACCCGTCCTCTGCGTACAGATCATGCCTTCCCCAAAAGAGGTCCCAGTGATCAAGAAACTTGAATCGCTGCCCACTGCACCAGTCCCTCAGCCACGCATTTAGCCTCCACCTCCTTTCATTCCTACTCTCACTGTCACGCGGCACAGGCAGTAATCCTGAAATCGTGAGGAATGGTAGGGAATTGAGGAATGCTGTGGAACAGAGGGATCTAGGAATAACTGTGCATAGTTCCCTGAAGGCGGAATCGCATGTAGATAGGGTGGTAAAGAAAGCCTTTGGTGTGCTGGCCTTTATAAATCAGAGCATTGAATATAGGAGTAGGGAAGTAATGTTGAAATTGTACAAGACATAGAATGTTGCCAGGGTTCCAGCAACTATGTTACAGAGAAAGTTTGAACAAGTTAGGTCTTTATTCTTTGCAGCGCAGAAGGTTAAGGGGGGACTTGATTGCGGTCTTTAAAATGTTGAAAGGGATAGACAGAGTTGACGTGGACACGTTTTTCCCATTGAGGGTAGGGAAGATTCAAACAAGAGGGCATGACATGAGCATTAAGTGACTGAAGTTTAGGGGTAACGTGAGGGGGAACTTCATTACTCAGAGGGTGGTGGCTGTGTGGATTGAGCTTCCAGCATATGTGGTGGTGGCAGTATCGATTTTAACATTTAAAAGTAAAGTGGATAGGGATATGGACGTGAAGGGAATGGAGGGGTATGGTCTGAGTGCAGGTATATGGGACTAAGGGAAATCAAATGGTCGGCACGGACTGGAAGGTCCGAGAGGGCCTGTTTCCGTGCTGTAATTCTTATATGGTTATATGGTTATATGGTTATATGGTTATCCCTGTCTCTACTCTCACTGTCGCGTGGCATAGACATTAATCCTAAAATTGTTACCTTTGCGGTCATTCTCCTTGACACTCCTCCGAACTCCCTAAGTTCTCCTTTCAGGAGCTCTTCTCTTTTTCTGCCTATGTCATTGGTACCTATATGTACCACGACCTCTGGCTCCTCTCCTTCCCATTTCAGGATATCTTGGACACGTTCAGTCACATCCCGGACCCTGGCACCAAGGAGGCAAACTACCATCCGGGTATCCTGACTGCGTCCATAGAATCGCCTATGTGACCCCCTAACTAGAGTCCCCTATTACTGCTGCCCTCCTCTTCTATTCCTTACCCTTCTGAGCAGCAGGGCCTGTCTCTGTACCGGATGCCCGGTCGCTGTTGCTACCCCCAGGTAGGCTGTGTCCCCCAACAGTACTCAAACAGGAGTATTATTGCCAAGGTGTACAGCCAACGGGGTACTCTCTAATCCCTGCCTCTGCCCCTTGCCTCTCCTAACCGTGACGCACTTTTCTGCCTCCTGTGGTTTTGGAGTGACCACCTGTCTGTAACCCCTCTCTATGGCTTCCTCACTCTCCCTGACCAGACGGAGGTCATCGAGCTGCTTCTCAAGGTAACGAATATGGTCCATTTGGAGCACCATCTTGACGCACCTGGCGCAGAAGTGGACGTCTGGAGAGCTATCTGACTGCATGACCTCCCACATCAGACATCCAGAACCGTACACTGCTCTGGCACTCATCCTCCCCCTTACCCTGGATACAATACAATATACAAAGAAACGATTTTAGCTGAAATAAATCAGCAGGGATCTGACTGCCAATCACCTGCTCCCTCGAGTCCTCTTCCACCAATCAGCGGCTTCTTCAAAGCCACTCGTTTTGAACTGCGAGCTGGGAATGGAACGTTACGGGTATAGGTACTCTTCCCACTGCAACCGCTCCTTGGCCTCTGTGAAAACAAACCTCGCGAACGAGTTTTTAAACTTACGGGTGTGACGTCGCTCCTCCGACTGCAACCGCTCCTGGGCCTCTGTGAAAACAAGCCCCGCGAACGAGTTTTTATACTTACAGTTGTGACGTCGCTCCTCCCACTGCAACCGCTAACGAGTGTTTAAACTTACGGGTCGGCCGTCGCTCCTCCCACTGCAACCGCTCCTGCGCCTCTGTGAAAAGAAGCCCCGCGAACGAGTTTTTAAACTTACAGGTCAGATGTCGCTCCTCCCGCTGCAACCGCTCCTGGGCATCTCTGCAACCGCTCCTGGGCCTCCAGACTCAGTACATGATTCAGCTGACTTCCAGACTCATTACATGATTCAAACACATCGTTAATCAGCACTGAAACTAACAGCATGAACGATGATTAGTTGGTAACACATCCTGGCCGCTCTTACTGTCCGTGCTGGGAAATAGTATTAGTATAAGTATTATGATGGGGTGGAGTTAGAGATGCTGGCTGGTGCGTGATTGGTTAACATGCAACATCAATCTACAGTGTGGTTAAGTGGGGGATTAGTGGGGTTTATATGGGTTTATAAGAGTTAGGAGGGATTTAGATGGGTGTAGAGGGGTTTACAGAGGTTTATATGGATTTCGAGGGGTTTCGAGTGGTTTTGAAGGGTTTAGAGGGGGTTTAGAGGGGCTTAGTGGTTTATAGGGTATTTAGAGGGGATTATACGGGTTCGGAGGGGGGTTTATAGGGGTTCAGAAGGGTTTAGAAAGTGATTAGATGCTATTAGAGGGTTTTAGAGTTGATTTAGGGTGGATGTAGATGGGTTTACATGGTTTGGTGAGCTTTAGAGGGGTTTATAGGTGGTTTAAAGGGGTCAGTGGGATATAGAGGGGCTTAAGAGGGGCTTTAGAGCCGGTTTTAGAGGGGCTTAGATGGGGGTTTTGAGGGGTTGTGGGGAATTTAGAGGCGGTTTAGAGGGATTTAGAGGTGTTTTCAGGGAGTTTAGAGGGGTTTTAATGGGTATAGAGAGTTTAGAGGGGTTTAGAGAGGTTAGATGGGGATTGAGTGGTTTTGAGTGATTTGAGGGAGTTTAATTCGGTTTAGAGGGGTTTTAGATGACCTTAGAGAGGTTTTAGAGGGGATTTAGTGGGGTTTTGTGGTTTAGGGTTTTAAAGGGGTTTAAAGGGCGTTCAGAGAGGGTTGTAGGAGTTTAGAAGGGATTTAGAGGGGTTTAGAGGGGGTTAGATGGGGTTTGAGTGTGTGCGCGATTTATAGCGGTTTAGTTCGGTTTAGAGGGGTTTTGAGGGCCTCAGCGGGGGTATGAGGTTTTTTAGCTCGGTTTAGAGTGCTTAGTGTGGGATGAGCGGTTTAGAGGGTTTTGGGGTTTAGTGGGGTTTAGAGGGGGATTTGAGCGTTTAGAGGGGGGTTTAGAGGGGGTTTAGCGGGATTTACAGAGAGATATGAATGGTATAGTGGGATTTAGTGGTGGCTTAGTGGGGTTAAGTGGGGTTTAGTGGGGTTTATAGGGATTTATAGATGTTTGGAGGGATTTAGAGTGGTTTGGAGGGGTTTGGAGGGGTTTAAAGGTTTATATGGGTTTAGCGGGGTTTCGAGTGGTTCAGAGGGGTTTAGAGGGGCTTTAGAGGGGTTTAGTGGTGTATAGGGTATCTAGAGGGGATTAGAGTGGTTCAGAGGGAGGTTTAGAGGGGCTCAGAAGGGTTTAGATACTGCTTAGAGGGGTTTTGAGTGTTTTAGTGTCGATTTAGTGGGGTTTAGTTATTCATATGGGATTCAGAGGGATTAGATGGGGTTAGGGGTTTATAGCCGTTTTGAAATAGGGATTATTAGTGGAGTTTTTTCAATATGGGTTTATAGCCTGGCCATCCCCATCGAGAGGGACTCAACTGTGAGAGAGTTCCAGGTTTAGAGTGTTTATGGTTTTTTTATAGTGGGTTTTTGGAGAGGGGTTTAGGGGTTTACAGGCGGTTTTAGTGGGGTGTAGAGTGGTTTAGAGGGGATTGGAGGGTTTAGAGGGGTTTAGGGGGGTTTAGAGGTGCGCTTAGAGGAGTTTAGGCGGTTTTAGAGTTGATTTAGGGGGATTTTGAGGTGTGTATATGGGATTCAGAGAGATAGAATGGGGTTAGGAAAGGATTTAGAGGGGGTTTATTTCGTTTAAGAGGGGTTTAGAGGGGTTTAGAGGGTTTGTAGAGTGTTTAAAGGGGTGTATAGGGGGTTTTCGAGGGGTTTGGGTGTCTTTAGAAAATGTTTAGAAGGGTTTAGGCGGGGTTCAGAGGGGTTTTACACGGGATCATAGGGTGGTCAAAGCGGGTTTAGAGGGGTTTGGGAATTAGAGGGCGTCTTGAGGGTGTTTTAGAGGTGCTTGATGAACTTTGCAGCGGATGAGGTGATTTAAAGGGCCAGTGGGATATAGAGGGACATTAGGGGGGCTTTAGAGAGGGTTTACATGGATTTAGAGGGGGTTAGAGGGGGGTTAGAGGGGCGTTTGAAGGGCTTTGAGGAATTTAGAGGGGGTTTAGTGTGATTTAGATGGGGTTTCAAGGGGTTTAGAGGGAGTTTTAGAGAGGTTTAGAGTGGGTTTGATGTGTTTAGAGGGGTTTTCAGGAATTAAGAAGGGGGTTGGAGGTATTTAGAGGGGATTGTAGAGAAGGTTCACAGACACCTTAAAGTCTTCACTACTTTATTAAGCATACATTATATATAGCCCTGGCTGTACGTGGTCTCTCTAGGGGCGTGTGGGTACAATTATACTATAATTGTAATTAGAGAGCTAGGGGCGTGTGGATACAATTAAACTAACTGGTAGGGGAGTGGTTAGCATGGACATCGTTACTATCAATTAAAGGTGTATACACATATCAGACCAGACCGGGTCCGCACCTCGCCAACACCTCCTCCCACGACGGGAACAAGCGGGGATGCCGGTGCATGGTGGGCGGCTACGGACAGGAGAACCCCTTGGCGATGAAGGCATCCGGGGGGGTGCGGTGAAGAGAAGGGCGAGCAAGCCGGAGAAAGCGGGACCGCAGCCGGGAGGCGGACAGGAGGTGGACGAGGGGAGGTTGGCCCAGAGGAACAGTGGCAGCGGGGGGCATACGGAGCCGCCGGGGGAGGGAAAGGCTCGTACACGAGCCGGAGATGCTGGCGGGACCGGTGGTACAACCTTCCGTCGTGGTTGACAAGGTACGAACGAGGGGAACCGGCAGAACCGACGACCACGGCCACCTTGGAACGGCCAGAAGAGGACCTCATACGGACGACCTGGCCGGTGAGAAGAGGGCGGAGGACACGGCAGGAGCTGTCGTGGGAACGCTTCTGGATACTGTGTTTATTGGCAATGCGTTTCCGGACCAAGGCAGGTTTAAAGACGGAGGCGGGCAGGGACTGCTGAGACACCGGGACCGTGGGCCTCGTGACTCGGGACATGAGCCGCTGAGCAGGGAGCCCAGGGCATTGTCGTGGGAGGTGTTGCGGAGGTTCAGCAGGGCCAGGTAGATGGCGGAGCGGGATAGGCGGCAACGTTCCAACATTCCTTTAGCACTGCGGACCGCGCGTTCGGCCAGTCCATTGCTCTGCGGATATTCCGGGCTGCTGGTGCAATGACATACGTTCCATCGTTCGGCAAAAGCGCGGAACTCGGCGCTGGTGAACTGGCTGCCGTTGTCCGACTGCAGGCTGGTCGGTGACCCGAAGGTGGCAAAGTGGCGGCGCAACTTCTCGATGACCGCGTAGGAACAGAGGGAGTGGAGCTGGTCAACTTCAAACCAGCCGTAGTAAGAGTCGACAAGCACCAGGAAATGCTTTCCGTGCCACTCGAAGATGTCGGTTGCTAGCGCAGACCATGGCAGGTCAGCAGCTGGCTGCTGCAGGAGCGGCTGCCGCTGTTGCTGTGGAGCGAGGCTGTTGCAGGTAGGGCACGCGGAGACCCTATTCCAGAAGTAGCGAGGCATGTCAGGCCAGAAAAACTGGCTCTGAGCGATGGAAAGGGTCGCTTAGGCCCCGGGATGGCCACGATGAGCGGTTTCGAAGTGTTGTTCTCGTAGTGTTGCGGGCACCACCACCTTGTGCCCCTTCACAATCATACCATCACGCAGCACCAACTCGTCACGAACCAAGAAGTAAGGCACCGCTGCGGCCGGCAGGGAAGAACGGCGGTCTGGCCAACACTGCTTCATGATCGCGACCAGCTGCTGCAGCAAAGCGTCTGCTGCCGTGTGCTTGGCCAGAGACTTTAACTTCAACTGACCGGAGGGCACGAAGTAAACGTTTAGGACTATCAGATCGGACGTCTCGTACGGATGTCGGGTTGTGGATGAGAGAGGCGCCCGAGAGCAGCGTGTCAGCAACAAACATGTCCTTGCCCTTGCGATAAAACCATGTGAAAGTGAAACGTTGTAGCTGGAGCATCACGCGCTGGAGCCGTGAGGAGGCCATGTGTATCGGATTGTTGAGGATGGTGACCAGAGGATGGTGGTCCGCCTCGACAGTGAAGCAGTTGCCCAGGATATAGTCTTTGAATTTGGAGCAGGCAAAGACAACCGGCAGCAGCTCTTTCTCAATCTGGGGCATAGTGTTGTTCAGCGGTCGTCATTGTGCGGGTTATGCGTAGGATAGAGGCAGTTGCACCCCGTCTGGATCTGCAGGCAGGCGGCCCCGAGGCCAAACATAGATTAATGACATGTGAGAACGATGGGGAGCTGGAGGTCAAAGTACTTCAGCGTTGGCATGCTGATCAGCTTAGATTTGAGGGTGTCAAATGCTCGCTGGTGTTGCGGGATCAGGCCCAGGCAGTGTCATTTTTCACCTGATCCCGCAAAGGGGCACTCAGTTCGCTTCAGGTCGGGGATGAACTTTCCCAGGTAGTTGACTATGCCAAGAAGCGCTGCAGGCCAGGCACGTCAGCAGGTGCAGGCATCTCGGATATTGCGGCCGTCTTCTGCGGGTCGGGCTTCAGCCCGATGAAGTGAAGACATGCCCCACGTAGGTGACCTCAGGGACCCGGAATCGGCACTTCTTCGGGTTGAGCTTAGGTTGACCTCCCGGGCACGTTGCAGCACATGGCGAAGGTGGTGGTCGTGCTCAGCGACATTCTTCGCATAAACCAGGATGTCGTCCACAATGATGGCGCACGGAAGTCCAGCAAACAGTTGTTCCATGGTCCTTTGGAACACCTCGCTGGCAGAGGTGTTCCAAAGGACCATGGCATGCAGAGGAAGCGATACTGCCGAAGGGCATGCGGAGGGGAAGCGATACCTGCCTAAGGGTATGATGAAGGTCGTCAGGTGCGAGGATTGCTCGTCTAGACGTATCTGCCAGAATGAACTCTTGGCATCAAGAACCGAGAACACGGTGGCAGGGCCGCCTGTGCAGCAACAACCCACCGTCCGCATGGGATAGTGCGTGCGCCTGATGGCCAAGTTCAAGTCCGTAGGGTTGATGCTGATCGTATTTCGCTCTTGTCTTTCTTCGCAGCGACAACTATAGTAAAAACCCACGGGTGGAGTCCGTTACTGGCTTCAGGATGCCGGTGGCCACCATCTCGCGAAGAGCAGACACGACCTTGACCCTCATGGCAAAGGACACACGATGCGGGGTACAGACGGCCGGCGCGTGATGTCGGGATTGAGGGCAATCCTGTCGCTGCAGGGCAACTTCCCCAGCTTCGAGTCATACCGGTCGGTAATTCGGCCAGCGGGTTCAGCGGTGCCTCTACCAGGTGGACATCACTGTGGAAGTCACCAATCCGAGGTCCTGGCAGGCCTACACGCCGAACAGAGGGTCACATTTACCGTCTAGCAGAAAGAAAGAGGGGCCGAGTGGTCTTCAGCACCTTGCCGTGGAGAGTGGCCCTCCCACAGGAACAAGTACGCCACCCCCATAGGCACGCAAAACAGAACTGTCTGTGGAAACGGGCTCATTATTACTTATCTTCCTGAACAGGCTTGTTGACATAACATTGGCAGCAGGCCCGTATCCACCTTAGCAGAGAAGGCCATGCCCATTCACCGTAACTCGCACAGTCGGGTCGTTATCAGAGCAGCTGCACCTCGCAGGAAAACCACTCAGCTCGCTCTGAGAAGAATCAGGGCCAGACGGGGGATGATCATCGTGCTGGAGATGGGAAACCTGACGCTGTGTCATCACGTGTCAGGGTAGCGAGACGGTTTCTGCTGTGGCTGTACAGGGTTCCCACGGGGAACGGCATGCTGCCGAGAAGTGGATGGGCTTGTTGCAGAAATTGGAGGTTTCCCCAACGCCGGGCACACATTAGAACGGTTGAGACAAAGTTACAATTTGGACATCGTTAGGCGGTCTGAAGCCCTGCAGTGGTCTTACCCTCTGTCGCCGGGGCGCATTGTACTGCGGACCAGCGAGAGTGGCTGTGTGGACACAGGGTCAGGTGCAGCGGAGGAGACAGCCTCAGCTAAACGAGAGGCATGCAGCGCCTCATCGAATGCCAGATCAGGCTTACGCAGCAGCTCAGACCGCAGCTTATCATCCAGTAGACCCAAGACCAAGATGTCACGGGTCAAGTATCAGGGGTCAGAACTTACAGGTCCATATTCGGCGAGCGAGTTAGCGCAGCGCGGGCACGAAATTGTCAACAGATTCCTCAGGGTTTTGGCGTCTGGAGAACAGTTTGAAACGCTATAATATGTGGTTAGATGGAAAGGTCACACATCGCCGTAAATTTAGCATGCAGCCAAACCGGGTCCTGGATACTCACACCCTGTTCATAGATGAAAGACTCTAACGCTCGAGCTCTTCGGGACCAGCTAGGTTAGGCAGCAGGGAAGCCTTGACAGCGGGGGCCACAGCAGGGTGGGCGATGGTAACATAATGCTCAAAGTCCCGACGGAACACACTCCAGCGATAAGTGATGTCTGCATCAAAAACACTAGGATGTCAGGTTTACGACAGGCAAAAGCCATCACGGCACAGGGAGGGGATACTGGGACTTTGAAAATAAAACGTGGATGGGACTGGAGATGCAGAAAGAAGCACTTCTGACACCAATGTAGCGAAGGTACACAGACACCTTAAAGTATTCACTACTTTATTAAGCATACATTGTATATAGCCCTGGCAGTACGTGGTCTGTCACGATCACTAGAGAGAGCTAGGGGCGTGTGGGTACAATTATACTAACTGGTGGGGGGGTGGTTAGCATGGACATCGTTACTATTCAATTAAAGGTGTATTACACATCATCTACAGGATTTAGTGGGGTTAGTGACGATTTAGATGGGTTTAGAGGGTTTGAGAGGCGTTTAGAGGTTTGTAGAGCGGGTTTTGATGTGTTGGGGGGGTGTTTGTTGTCTTTTTTTGTGTTAGATGGGTATTAGAAAGGTTTTTTAGGGGGGGGGGGCGTGGGGGGTTAGGGTAGTTTTTTTTATAGTTTTGTGTTTCTTGGTCTTTTTTAGTTTTGGGTGGGGGGGGGGGGGTAGGGTTTGTGCGGAGATGTTTGTTTTAGGTGGCAGTGAAGTTTTTCTTTACATGTTTTTACATGGTATTTTGTAAGGGGGTTTAAAGAGGTTTAGGGGGATTTAGAGGCGTTTGGTGAACTAGAGGGATTTTTAGAGGGGCTTTCGGGGGCTTTTTTAGAGCGCCTTAAAGGGGGTTTTTAGAGTGTGTTTTTGTTGTTAGAGTTTTTTCAGTAATTTTAGAGGAGGTTTGGAGGGGTTTATAGTACTTTGGATGGGTTTTAGGCGATTAGAGGACGTTCAGAGAGGTTTTTAGAGGAGGTTAGAATGGATTTTGAGGGGTTTGGAGGGGGTTAGGTTGTAGATGGGGGTTTGAGTTGGTTGAGCGATGTTTTTGAGGCGGTTTAGAGGGAGTTTAGTTCGGTGTTTAGAGGGGGTGACGGGGGGGGTACAGGGGGGATTGCGGATGGGCGGGTGGGGGTGTTTAGTGGGGGTGTAGAGTTGATTAGTGGGGGATGAGGAGCTTAGAGGGGCGGGTTTTATAGGGTGTTTAGGGGGGTGAGGTTTTAGAGGGGGGTATACTCCCGCGCCTTCAGAAATAGGCGTTCCTTTCGATGGTTTATGTTTTAGGGTGTGGTTTTTTTTCAAAGTTGGTTAGCGGAATAGATGGGTTATAGAAAGATTTATATAGGGGGTGAGGTCGATGTGGGCCGGGGGGGGATGTTGGGAGGGCGGGACCGGTGGTGTGGGGGTTAAGTCGGGGGGTGATGGGGGGGGGGGGGGTAGTCCGGGCGGCGGGCGAGAACATTTTGTGGTGGGGTGTGTTGTTTGGGATGAATGGTTGGGCGAGAGGGAAGTCGTTAGGTGGTGTGGGTCGGTGTCGGGGCGAGCGGGGGAGTTGCGGGGGGTGTTGGGGGGGTTTGGGTGGGGTGGTGGCGGGGGTTGTGATGGGCGGTGGAATGGAGTGTTGGGCCCCGGGGAGTGCGGGGTGGGTGGTTCGGGGGGGCCGGGGCGCGGGAAGTGGAGGAGGTCGGTGTGCGGGCGGGGGGCGGGGCGCGGGCGGGGCCCCGCGGGCGGGGCCCGGGGGTGGCGCGCGCAGCACCCTGGCCGGGGGGAGTGGGGGCGCGACGGTGGGGCGGACTGTAGGGGGGTGATGTAGGGGCTGGGGGATTGAGGGCGGGAGGAGGGAGGGGGTATGGGGGGTGGGTGAGTTGGGAATGTGGGGGGGGTGTGGTGGAGGTGTGGGTTTAGAGGGTTGGGTTAGGGGGAGGTGTTGGTTAGGTGTGTTTTCGAGGAGCAGTAAATTTTTGCGCGCGGGGTTGTTTGGGGGGTGCCGTCGGTTAGGTGGGTTTGTATGATGACCGAGGGGGGGGGGTGAAAGGTGGTGAGTGTGGTCGGTTACGAGGGTTTTGTTGTTAGTTGGTAAGGGCGTGTGGGTTTTGTCGGGGTGTGTTTTGAGCGGGGGGGGGGTCGTTGGTGTTTCCGGCGGTGGCCGGGGTTCTACCCCTTTTGTCTCTCTTCGGCTTCTTCGGCGGCGGGGTAGGTGGGGGGTGGGGAGGGGGGTTATGGGGGGGGGGGGTGCGTGGGGTGGGGGGGGGGAGGGGGTTTGGGGGGGGGGGGGGAGTGGGTGGTGTGTGTGGTTGGGGGGGGGTGGGTTGTTGGGTGCTGGGGGTGGGTTTTGGGGGTGGTGTGGGACTGTGTGTGGGGTTGTTGAAGTGGGTGGGTGGTGGGTGGGGGGGTGGGTGGGGGGAGGGGGGGGGGTGGGGGGGG
The DNA here is from genome assembly GCA_035221665.1 of Okamejei kenojei. NCBI lineage: Eukaryota > Metazoa > Chordata > Chondrichthyes > Rajiformes > Rajidae > Okamejei > Okamejei kenojei. The sequence continues at coordinate 83,291 of JAVHYY010000655.1, forward strand.
GGGGGGGGTGGGGGGGCGGGGGGGGGGGGGGGGGGGCGGGGGGTGGGGGGGCGGGGTTGGGGGGGGGGGGTGGGGGGGGGGGGTCGTGGAGGGGGGGGGGGGGGTTGGGGGGGGGGGTGGGGGGGGGTGTTGGTATTGTTTATTATAGGGGGTTTTTTTTTTATTAGGTGTTTTTTGGGGTTTTTATTTTTTGGGTTTTTTTTTTGGGGGGTTTTTTGTTGTGTGTTGTGTTTTCGTTTTGTCCTCGTATTAGTGGGTTTTGGTGGGGGGTTGTAGGGGGGTGGTTTGATTTGGTGTTGGTTGGGAAAGGGGGTGGTTGGGGTTGTTAACGTGTGTTTGGTGTTTTTGTGTTGGGGGTGGTTGTGTGTTGTGGGGTTTGTCGGTTGGTGGTGGGGTGGACGGGGTGAGGGGTGGGTGGGTGGGGGGGGTGGGGGGGGGGTGGTGTTGGTGGTTGGGAGGGGGGGGTTGGTGGTGGGTGGGGGGTGTAGCCGGGGTGTGTTTTGGGGGGTGGATTGTGTGGTTTTGGTGGGGTTTTTTTGGTGTGGTGGTTGAGTTTTGTGGGGGGTTAGTATGTTTTGGTACATGGTTTTTTTTGGGTATTTTAGTTTAGGTGTTTTAATGTTTGTTAGGGGTGTGTTGTATGTAGTGTTGTTTATGTTTCTTTGGTTCAGGGATTGTTTTTTTGTTATTAGTAATTTAAAGATGTGTTTTAGAATGTGTAGGTTTTTTTTTATGTTATTTAGAATAATTTGAGAAATGGCAGTTTCGTTTTAAAAGGTACGTCTTAGTGTTTTTTTTTGTTTTGCGATTTTGTTTTCGTTTTTTTGTTGTGTGTCTTTTTTGTTTTTGTATCCGTTTTCTTGTGGGTCGTTTCTTCTTGGTTAGTTTTTGTTGGTTTGTATGTTCAGGAGGTGTGTTGGGGTGTTTGGTGGGTTGTTGGTGGGGTAGGGGAAAGTTAGGGTGTGGTTTGGGTTGACATGTGAGTTGCTTAATATGTGTGGGGTTTGTGTGGTGAAGGATCTGGGGTTGGTGGGGGTGTCAGAGTGGTGGTGTTTGTGTGTGCTTTATTTTTGGGGTATTCAGAGGAGAGGTTAGGTGGTGGGTTTTGGTTTTTATCGTTTGGTTTGGGTTTTTTTTTTTTTGGTGAGGTTTTTTTTGTTTTATGTGGGGGTTCGATGTGTTTGTTTTTGAAGATGTTTAGGGGGGTTGTTGTGGTGGTTTTGGGTTTTAGTTTTAAGGGTTTTAGTTTTTTTTTTTTATTTGTTTTGGTAGGGTTTTTAGTTTTTTTTGTATGGTTTTTTGTTTGTTTTTAGTTTTTTTTTTTTTTTGGGGTTTTTTTTTTTTTTGAGGTTTTTTGAGATTTTTAGTTTTTATTGTAGTATTTTATTTTGTTTTTTGTTTTGTGGAGTGTGCGTTTTTTAGTTTGTTATTGTTTTTAGAGGCGTTTGTTTGTTAGTTTTTTTTTTTTTTGTGGTGTTTTTGGTTGGTTGTTAGGATGGTTTGTTGTTGTAGAGGGTTTTTGTTTTGTTTGTTTTTGGTTTTGTTATTTTTGTTGTTGTTTAGTTTGTGTGTTTTGGTTGTAGTTTGTTTTGTATAGTTTTTGTTTTTTGGTTTGTTTTTTTTTTTTGTTTTTTGTTTTTGGTTTGTTTTTTTTTGGGTGTGTTGGTTGTTTGTTGTGGGGTGAGTGGAGGGGGGGTTTAGATATTTGTGTTAGAGGTGGTGGTGTTTATGGGGTTGTTTGTGTGTGTGATTTTGTTAGGAGGTGGGGTTGTTTAGAGGGCTGTTATTTGTGGGTTGAGTTGTGTGGGGAGGTTGCGGGTGCGGGGGGCTCTTGTTTAGCGTTTTTTTTGTGTGTTAGATGTTTTTTTAGATTTGTTAATTTTTAGTGAGGGTTTGGTTGTGGTCGTTTTGTTTTTTTTTTTATTTAGTTTGGTTGTGTGGTGTTTAGAGGGTGGTTGTTTTAGTAGTTGCTTTGGTGTTTTTAGATGGGGTTGTTTTTGGGTTTGATTTTTGTGTTTTTTTTTTTTTTTTTTTTTTAGTGTTGTTTTTGTTTTTTTTGTTAGGTAGAGGGGGGTGTTTGGTTTTTGATTTGTGTGGGGTTGTGTGTGTTGTGAGGTGTTGTGGGTTTGGGGTGTTTGTTTGTGGGTGTCGTGGTGGTTTGTTTTGTGGTGTGTGGTGGTTTTGGGTGTAGAGGGTTTTAATGTATGAGGGTTGTTTATTTGATTATAGATTTTTTAGGTGTTTTGTTGGGGGGTGATGTGTTTTAGGTGGTTGGGGGGTCGTTGTGCTGGTTGTGTTTGTTTTGTTGGTTTAAGTGGGTTTGGTTTTTGTTGTGTTGTTTTGTTTTGGGTTGTTGGTTAGTGGTTTTGTGGGTGTTGTGTTATAGTGTTTTTTGATGGGTGTGATGGGGTGTTTATTATTGTGGGTTTGGTTGTTTTTTTTTTGTTTGTTTTTTTTTTTATGTTAGAGTGTGTTTGTTTAGTTGAGTTTGTGGGTTTTGGTTGTTTTTTTGTTTTGTTGTGTTTTGTTGTAGATTGGGTTTTTTGTGTTTTGTGTTGTTGTGGTTTATTTTTTTTTTTTTTTGTTTTAGTTTAGTTGTTTTTTTTTGTTAGGTTTTTGTTTTTTTTTTTTGGTTCCTGAGTTTTTTGTTTTTTTTTGGTTATTTTTGTTTTTTGTAGGTGGTTTTTTGGTTGTTTTATTAGTTTACGGTGTTTGTTTTTTAGCCTCTTTGGGTCTTTTGTTGTTTTATTTAGTGTTTTTTGTTAGGGTTTGTTTGGGGTGTTAGGTGTGTGGTTTTTAGGAGGAGGGTTTTGGTTGGTTTTTTTTTATTTATGTTATTGTTTTTGAGTGTTGTTTTTTTTTTTTGTTAGAGGTTTTTTTTTGTAGTTTTTTTTTGTTTTTGAGGGGGGTTTTTTTGTTTTTTTTTTTTTGGTTTAGATTTTTGTTTTTTTTTTTGTTTGAGGTTTTTGTTTTTTTGTAGTTTGTTGTATTTGTGGTTTTTGTTTATGTTTGTAATTTGTGTTTATGTAGAGGGGGTTGTTTTTGTTTTGTTAGTTAGTATGCTTTGTTTTTTGTGTTTTGTTTTGTGTTTTCTTGTTGTTTAGTGTTGTGTTGTTTGGGGTGTTTAGTTTTTTTTTAGGAGTTTGTGTGTTTTTTGAGGGTGTTTTTGTTTAGGTTTTTTGTGTTTGTGTTTTTTTTTTAGAGTATGTTTTTGTTACGGTTTTTTTTTGTTGTGAGTGTATTGAGTTATTTATGGTTTGTTGTTTGTATTTTTTTGTTTTTCTGAGTGTTTAATTTAGGTTTGGTGTGTTTTTATGTTGTTTTTTTTTTGTTTTTGTTTGAGGAGGGTTATTAGAGGGGGTGTTTGGTTCTTTGGGTTTTTTTTGTTAGTTTTTGGTGTTGTTTTTTGTTTGGTTTTTAGTGGGTGTAGTTTTTTTTTTAGTGGTTGTTTGTTGTTGGAATTTTTTGTTTTTGGTTAGGAGGGTTTGGGTGTTTTGTTTTTTTATTTGTTTAATGCGTTTGTGTTGTTATTTTGGTTGTTTTTTTTTGTTTTTTTTGATTTCTAGTTTTTTATAGGTTTTGTTGTAAGTTTAGTGGTTTGGGTTTTTTTTGGTTTTTTAGAGTGGTTTTAGTTTGTTATGTTAGTTGTTTTTGTTTTTTATTTTTTTTTTTTAGTTTATTTGTTTTTTTTTTTGTTTTATTTTTTAGAGTTGTTTTTGTTTTTTTTTTTTGTTAGAGGGTTTTTTTTTTTTTTTTTATTTTTTTTTAGTGTTATTATGTTACGTTGTTTTGTGTTTAGTAAGGGTTTTTTAGTGTTTTTTTTTTTTTTTTATGGTTTTTTTTGTTTTTTATTTTTTTTTTTTTTTAGAGTTGTTGTTTTTTCAGAGGTTTTTTAGTGTTTTTTTATTGTTTGTTTTTTTTTATATATTGGTTTTAGTTTTTTTTTTTTTTTTTAATTATTTTTTTTTTAGTGATTATTTTGTTATGTTGGGTTGTTTTTTTATAGAGGGTTTAGAGTTTTTTGAGGTTGCTGGTTGAGGTTTTTTTTTAGTAGGGTTTTAGGAGGGCGTTTTGAGTTTTTTTAGTGTAGTATAGTAGTTTTTTGTTGGCGCGTTAGTAGTGGTGCATGTGTTGTGTATTTTTGTTTTTTTTTTTTTTTTGCCTGGTGGGTGTTTTTTTAGTTAGAATTTTATGTGGTTTTTTTTTAGATGGGGTTTATTAGTTTATTAGGTTTTTTAGTTTGTTATCTTTTGTTTTTAGTTTGTTAGATTTGTTTTTTTTGTTTAGATTGGTTTTTGTTTGTTGTTTAGAGGGGGTTTTTTTTATAGATTTTTTTGTTGTTTGTATAGGAAGATTGGGCTGTAGTTTTTAGAGGGGGGTTTTTGGTTTTTTTAGAGCGGTATTTTTGGAGGGTTTTTTTTGTGGGAGGTGGTTTTTGTTTTGGTTTTGATTTTTTTTTTTAGTTTTATATAGCGTTGTTTGGTTTTTTTCTGGGGGTATGGGGTGTTTTTATTTTTTTTTTTTTAGGTGAAGCGCGGTTTTTTCCGGGGTCAGATTTTTGTGTGTTTAGAGGGGGGTTTTTTTGGTTTATTGTTTTGGTTTTTTTTTTTGGGGGGGGTTTAGATGGGTGTGGTTTTTTTTTTTTAGAGGGTTTTTTGGTTTATTTTTGGGTTTTTTTTTTATTTTTTTGTTGTTTAGTATGGTTCGTTTGTAGTTTGGGTTTGGGGTTTTTTTTGGTTGATGATGTTGTTTTTTTTTTTAGGGGCCACTTTAGAGATTGGAGATCTTATATGGGGTTTTTAGCTAACCCTTGGGTGGGATGGGTGGTTTTAGAAAAGAGGGCCCAGGTACATTTTGAGGGAAGGAAGTTGGTTTTTAGTGGGGGGCTAGAGGGCCTTTGAGGGGTTTTGGGTTTGGTTTTTAGTTACAGTGTTTACAGGGTTTGTGGTGTGTGTTTTAGGGAAGGTTTTTTTTAGGTTTAGATAGAGGGTTTAGTTGTGGTTTAGATGCGGCCCACCTGGATGGGTTTTATAAGGTTTTTAGGGGGTGGTTTGGGTTTTGTTTTAGAGGGGTTTTTTGAGGGTGAGGGGTTTGTTTTGGTTTTTTTTTTAGTTAGAGTGGTTTTTTTTTTAGAGGGGGTTGGTTGGTTTTGGGGGAATTCAGAAGGGACGTTAGTGGTGTTTGGTGTAAGTTTAGATGGGTTTTGAGAGTTTGAGATGGGTTTATTGGGTGTAGACTGTTTTTAGAGGGGATATCGAAGGTGGTTTTTATAGATTTTAGAGGTGGTTTTAGGGGGTTTTGTTCAGGAAAGATTGTTTAGGTGGGTTGAGGTTTAAAGCGGTTTTGAAGTGCTTCTTAGAGGGTTTTAAGGTGTTTTACTTGTGGATTAGAGGGGGTTCACGAGAATTTTGGGTTTAAAGGGGATATTTCATGGGTTGGAGTGGGTTTAGTCTATATCGGTTAGGGTTTTTTATAGGGGTTTTAGAGGGAGGTTGTATAGGGGGTGTATATGTGGTTTTAGAGAAGGTGTGATTTGGGGGTTAGACATGTTTATGAAGGCTCGATGAGAGTGTTCGAGGGTGTTTTTTAGTGGGGTTGTTTGGAATAGGTGTAGGGGGCGGGCGATTAGCGAAGTTTAGATGGGTATAATGCTTCTTTAGAGGGGTGTTTTTTTTTTAAAAGTGGTTTAGTTTATTTTAAGAGCGAATTAGAGGGGGTTTGCAGTGGGGTTAGAGGGATTGAGGAAGTTTATAGGAGGGGTTAGGGAGTGATTCGAGTGCGTTTGAGGGATGTAGAAGGGTGTTTAGTGGGGGGGGTAAGAGGGTTTCTTAGAGCGGTTTAGAGACGTGTTTCTAAGGGGTTTGGTGTGTTTTTAGAGGGGTTTTTTAGATGGGTTTGCAGTGGTTTTACTGACTGGGGTGTTAGAGGGGTTTGTTTCGCAGGGATTGGGAGGAGTTCTGAGGGGTTTAAAAAATGATTAGAAGGGTCAAGTGCGGTTTACAGGTGTTTAGAGGGGTTTAGAGGAATTGAGAATGGGTTTACAGTGGTTTAGAGACGGTGTAGATGGTTCAGGGGGGATTAGAGGGGTTTTACATAGATTGGAGGGTTTGGAGGGGTTTAGAGGGTTTGAGGAATTTGAGGGTGTTTAGTTGGGATTTTTAAAGGGGTTTAGAGGGATTTATTGGTGGGTTTTGAGTGTTTTTAGAGGAGGTTTACAGAGGGGTTAGATGGGGTTTATGTGGGGGTTTAGAGGGGGTTGCCCCCCCCCCCCCCCCCCCGGTGGGTTTAGTAAGGGGTTAGTGATGTGTTTATTTTTTTTTTATGAGGGAATTTGAGTGGCTTAGAGGGGGGTTAGAAGGATTTAGTGAGTTCATTTAGGGGGTTTCGAGGGGTTTATATGTTGGTTAGTGGATTCAGATGGGGTTAGAAGGGGTTTAGAGGCGTTTTTGCCGGATTTTAGAGGTGGGGTTAGGCGGGGTTAAGATGGGTTTAGAGGGTTTTAGAGGGTTTTTTGAAGTATTTACAGTGGGTTTAGAGGGGTTTTAGACGTTTTTTACATATAACCATATACCATATAACAATTACTGCACGGAAACAGGTCTTCTCGGCCCTTCCTGTCCGTCCCGGTCCCGACCATTGTTTTCACCTAGTCCCATCTACCTGCACTTAGACATACCCCTCCATGCCTTTCACATCCATTATACCTATCCATTTTTATCCATAAAATGTTTAGATGGGTTTATTGTTTAAAAGGGTTACGAGGGTTTTAGAGGGGGTTAGAGGTGTTTACAGTGGTTTACAGATGTTTAAATGTGGGTTAGAGAGGTTTAGTGGTATTTCGAGGGGGGTTATAGAGGGGTTTGGGTGAACGTTGGAGGGGTTTTGAGATGTTTTGAGGTAGTTAGATGATGTTTATTTGGGGTGTTGTTAGGTGGATTTAAAGTGGGTATGGAGGGGTTTTAGAAACATAGAAAATATTAGAAACATGCATATTAGGTTGCAGGAGTATGTCATTCGGCCTTCGAGCCTGCACCGCCATTCAATAAGATCATGGCTGATCATCCAACTCAGTATCCCGTACCTGCCTTCTCTCCATACCCTCTGAACCCCTAGCCACAAGGGCCACATCTAACTCCCTCTTAAATTATAGCCAATGAACTGGCCTCCACTACACTCTGTGGCATAGAGTTCCAGAGACCCACACGCTCTGGTGTGAAGAAAAGTTCCTTCTCATCTCGGTCTAAAGGATTTCCCCCTTATCCTTAAGCTGCGACCCCTTGTCCTGGGGACCTCCCAAAAAAAAAACCAAATAATTTTTCGAAAACAGATCTTCCTGCATGAAGCCTGTCCAACCCCTTAAGAATTTTGTAAGTTTCTATAAGATTCCCCTCTCAATCTCCTAAATTCTAGAGAGTATAGAAACCGAGTTATCAATTCCAGTCTTTCTTTCATAAGGACACAGTCCTGACATCTGGTGAACCTTCTCGGCACTTCCCTCTAAGGCAATAATGTCTTCCTCAGATTTGGAGACCAGAATCTGTACGCAATATTCCAGGTGTGGTCTCACCAAGGACCCTATATAACTGAAGTAGAACATCCTGCTCGCTATATCTCAAATCCTTTAGCTAAAAAAGCTAATGTTACCATTCGCTTTCTTCTACACTGCCTGCTATGCACCTGCATGCCTACCTTCAATGACTGGAGTGTGCCATGACACCCAGGTCGCTCTGCATCTGCCTTTTTCCTAATCGACCATTATTTTAGATTAGATATAGTCTGTTTTCCTGTTTTTCCCACAAAGTGGATAACCTCACATGTATCCACTTATACTGCATCTGCCAAACATTTGCCCACTAACCCAGTTTATCCAAGTCACCTTGCAGTCTCCTAGCATCATCCTCACAGCTAACACTGCCCCCCAGCTTAGGGTCATCTGCACACTTGTGAGATATTGCCTTCAATTCCCTCCTCCAGAATCATTAATGTACATTGTAAATAGCTGGGGTCCCAGCACGGAGCCTTGCGGTACCCCGCTAGAGAACCTGCCTGCCATTTGTGAAAATGACCCGTTTACTCCTACTCTTTGCTTCCTGTTTGCCAGCAGTTCTCTATCCACATCAATGCTGAACCCCAATGCCGTGCCGTATTTTGCTTATGTTTGTATACTAATCTCTTATGTGGGACCTTGTGGAAAGCATTCTGGATGTCCAGGTACTTCACATCTACTGCATCTCCCCATCCATGCTACTAGTTACATCCATCGAACAATTCACTTAAGATTCGTCAGCATGATTTACATTTCGTAAATCTATGCTGACTTTGTCCAATTATTTCACCACTTTCCAAAATGTGTTGCTATCCCATCTTTAATAACTAACTGTAGCAGTTTCCCCACTACCGATGTTTGACTAATTGGTCTTGAATTTCCCGTTTTCTCCCTCCCTCCCTTTCTTTAAAACGAGTGGTTACTGTTTGCTGATCCGCCAATCTCTCAGGAACTACTCCAGATCTATAGAGTTTTGAAAGATTGTATCAATAGTGCATCCACTATTTCCGGAGCTACTCCTTAAGTACTCTGGGATGCAGCCTATCTGGCCCTGGGGATTTATATCGGCCTTTTAATCCATTCAATTTACCCAACACCACTTCCTGGCTAACTCTGGATTTCGCGCAATTTCTCCTTTGAGCCCGCGCGGGTCCCTGCTATTTCCGGCAGATTATTCGTCTTCCTTTGTGGAGACGGAACCAAAGTAGTTATTCAATTGGTCCCCCATAGTTCCTTGTTCCCCATAATCAAACTCACCTGTTTCCGACTGCTAAGGGACCTATCATTTGTTTTAAATAATCTCTTCTTCTTCACATATCTATAAAAAACATTTGCAGTCAGTTTTCATGTTCCCTGCCAGTTTTCTCCATAATCTATTTTTCCTTTCCTAATTAAGCCTTTGTCCTCCTTATGCTGGTCTCTTGAATTTCGTGTCCCAGTCCTCTGGTATGCTGCTGTTTCAGCTATACTTTGTACGCATCATCCTTTGCTTTGATACTATCCATGATTTCCCTTGTTATCCACGGATGCGCTACCTTCCCTAATTTATTTTTTTGCCAAACTGGGATGAACAATTTTTGTTTTTCATCCATGCAGTCTTTAAATGTCTTCCATTGCGTATCGACCGTCAACCCTTTTAGAATTGATTGCCAGTCAATCTTGGCCAATTCACTTCTGATACCCTCAAAGTTACCTTTCTTTATTTCAGGAACCATTGTTTCTGAATTAACAATGTCACTCTCCATCCTAATGAAGAACTCGACATATTATGTTCACTCGCTTGCCCAAGGGGGCACGTACAAGGACTGCTAACTAACTTTTGCATCTTCTCCTTACTCAATACCAGTCTAAAAATAGCCTGCTCTCTCGTTGGTTCCTCTGCATTTTGATTTAGATAACTATCCCGCCACACATTCCAAAAAATCCTCTTCCTTAGTGCCCCTGCCAATTAGATTCACCCAATCTATATGTAGATTGCAGTCGCCCATTATAACGGTTTTGGCCTTTGTCGGACGCATTACTAATTTCCTGTTTGATACCATCCCCAAACTTCAATCTACTACTGTTAGGTGGCCTCTACACAACACCATCAGAGTTTTCTACTCCCTTAGTGTTTCGCAGCTCTACGCATGCAGAAATTCCACATCCTCCAAGCTTATGTCCTTCCTTTCCATTGCGTTTAATCTCCTCTCTAACCAGCAACGTGACCCCACCTCCTTTTCCTTTCTCTCCATCCCTCCTGAATATTGAATATCCCTGGTTGGTTCATCTTCCACCTTGGTCACCCTGGAACATGTCTCCGTGAGCCCAACTATATCATAATCATTAATAGCTATCTGCACGTTCAACTCATCCACCTTATTAGAATATTTCTTGCATTGAAACTCAAAGCATTCAGGCTTGTTTTTACAACGCTCTTACCCCTTAAACAATTATGTTGAAAAAATGACCCTTTTTGATTTTTGCCCTGGTTTTGTCTGGTCTGACCACTTTTACTTTTCACTTGTTCCTTATTGCTTCTACCCTCGTTTTACACCCAACTGCCTCTCTGCTCTTTTTGTACCATCCCCTTTGTTTGGGGTGCTGCCCCCCCTCATTAGTTTAAATCCTCCCCCCCCAACAGCACTAGCAAAAACAGTTCCCCCCAATGTCATTGGTTCCATTCCGCCCAGGTGCAGGACCGTCCTGTACTGGTCCACCTACACCTAGAAATGGTTCTCAGTGTCCTCTAAACATGTGATTCCCTCCCCCTTGCAACCATTTTGCAAGCACGTATTCATAACCATATAACCATATAACCATATAACAATTACAGCACGGAAACAGGCCTCTCGGCCCTTCCAGTCCGTGGCCGGACCATTTGTTTTCCCCTAGTCCCATCTACCCTGCACTCAGGACCATACCCCTCCATTCCCTTCCCGTCCATATACCTATCCACTTGTCTTTTAAATGTTAAAATTGTCGATCCTGCTCCACCACCTTCTGCTGGAAGCTCATTCCACACAGCCACCACCCGCTGAGTTAAATAAGTTCCCCCTCAAGTTACCGCTATGAACGTCTTTTCTGTTTAATTTTATTTTATTTTTATTATAGAAACAAGTACTGACAAGTACATTATTTTACAAATAAAAAAAATACATTATATAATGATAAATTCATACTGTTGATATTATTTGTATTATTATTAATTATACATTTTCAAGGTTGTTTATTTTAATATAATTGGGAATACATGGTATTAATGATACATTCATAGTATTAGCAATATACTCATACTACCATGATATCCATATTGTCTCTAATTTTCAAATACAGGTCCCAATTTTATGTAATTAATAATAACGCAATATTAATAAAACTTCTATGATATTCATTATATTTTCATGATGTTAACAATGTTTGTATTATCATTGACTTTAAATTAAAAAATGATTTATATAATTGAAATACACAATTTTATATAATTGAAAATACACGACACTATAATATTTTTTCATATAACCAGTGATATCTATATCGTACTAATATTAAGAATTTAAGATAATAATGTGTTTCTTATACACTTTTTTCTATTTTTTTGATATAAGCATAAGAAAATAGAGAAATGAGAGTATGGAAAAGTTTGATGGAGAATGGAATATTACTCATTAATCCGTCCTTGGAGATATATTCATGATTTATTTTATATATTTCTTCATCTTTCAGATTCAGGCCTCAGTCAAGTCCTCTCGCGCCGAACATCATGACCCGTGTAAATATTTAATTTATGGAGACCAAATCCCTCTGAAGAGATGTCTAACCTATCCATGAGGACAAGCCTCAATCTCTCCAAATGAAGTGTCTCCGACATTTTTTCTATATTCCACATTTTGATTGTTGGGGATGCAGGGCCTTTCCATTGAAATTTTAATATTAATTTTTCCCAATTATTAAACAATAGTCGATAAAAATTATTTGGTTCATTGTTATTAGTTGGTCAAGTTTCAAGTATTCCAAAGTATTATTAACTTTGGATCAGAAGTCATAGTTTATAATTGACAACATTAGAAATTTTATCTTAATATTTCGTTCCGTATTCTAAATTTTTATACAATTAGTAAATGGAATGTGACAAGATTTGCTTCTGTTGATTTGACTATTTATCTAGACTTTAGGGAGATATATTTTGGAACTATATTATGTAATTTAGATTTGGATTAATGTTCATCTAGGTAGAAATTTTAAAATGTATAAGGGAATGTTTAGCATTTAACGACGCAATGATGTATGTGTTGTAAGCTTTCATCATATTTTGTGTCTTAATATGTTTTGGCCTAATTCATTTCGCCAAAACTGTCTATGTGTTTCTGTGATGGATATCACTTTCCTAATAAAATATTGTTTTATTTGATATCATTTTTTTCTGTATTGGATGTTTATTCAAGCATTCATCTAAAATGTCACGTCTTTCTCATTTCTAAAGTTCTTTGTGTATTTGCATGAAATCATAGTTTCTGATTTGTGGATATCTAAATATTCATTATTGTGTGAGTCCATCAGTTAGTTGTAACTCTTTGAATTATAGAAAATTAGTTTTCTATAAAGATGCGCCCATCTTAAAGATGCCTTTATTTTTCTTTGTTAAAAAGCCTTATCCATCATTGAAGGTTTTGAACGTACAACATTGTTGGCGTTTGGTAATAAGAAAATGGTTTAATTTTAGTTTTAATGTTTTCTTTATTTGTTTCAAAATGGGATACCGTTATCTATTATCGGATTTTCACTAAATTTTTTAGCTTCGTTAGTGTTAGCAAACTATTATAGAGCTAATTTACGCTAATGGGAGAACATATCTCTCTTTTCCAGATTGTAACCAGTTTGGTTTAGTACCTATTTCTTCCTAGCCAAAAATTCATTTTTTTAAGATTAACTGGCCCAGTAATAAAACATGAGATTTGGTAATGCTAATCACCCCATTTATTTTAGATTTACATAAATGTTTTTGATTTATTTATGGTCTTCTTATAATCCAGATAAGTTAGTAATTAGAGATCTATTTTTTTAAAAAAAATTAGGAGATATATCGGAATTAATTGAAATATAATCATGGTTGATCCATTTATTTCAAAGAAAATCTTAATTGTGAAGTTATAATATTATTCATGAGTGGTTTATTTTTTTTAATTGTTGGATTAAGTTTCGAAGTGTCCTGAATTTTCTGTTTTGCCATTTTTTTTAATTTTAAATGTTATTGGCGCATGATCTGAGTATAATATTATGATATTGGGTTCTTAAAGTAAGTGAGAAAAGTTTTGCATCCACCAAAGAGAAAGATAATCTATTATTGAGAGTGAAGTTTTAAATGTTACTGCGAGTAAAATGAGTATTCTTGTCTCCGTGGGTGTTTCTGTTCTCCAACATCTTTAATGTTAGTCGGTTTGGATTAAATGCATTAGTAAATCACTGGAATGGTGATTTTAGTTTTTGCTTTGTTTTGTAGATCTGTCTTGGTTAAGGGTCTTGGACAATTAAAATCTCCTCCAATTATCAAATTATATTGTGTTAATTCCGGAAATATTGTTAAGTACTTGCTTAAAAAACAAATGGGCTATAAAGTTTGGTCCTGTAGTATATTAACAAAAAAATCATTATTCTGTGTTTTATAATTCTCTTGGTCAACAATAATGTATCTGCTCATCTAGTTATCAGTTATGGTTTGATGTATGCTTAAATAAAGTACATTTAGAAATTCATATTGATACACCTCTTGATTTATGCGATTAAAGAATGATATATTTTATTATCCATGTTTGCTTTCCACCTGTTTTCAGCGTCTATTTTTAAGAAGTTGGTTTCTTGATGTAACTTACGTCGCTTTACTTGCCTTTTAAATGTGCCAATACTTTTCATTCTCTTTATTGGGTTCATTAATACCTTTAACATTCAACTACAAAACGTTAATCTTCATTCGCCCGTATTTCTTTTTAAGTCTTGCATTTTAAGTTTGTAGGAAAATCTACAATAGGTCTAAGGATCAGCGCGTGCGACCCAACCTTACACCCGAACACTGAAATAGATGAAATTTTTAAATCTCTTGTATTGTTCTCATTGAAATATATCTCCATGTGGTACATGTGTAACTCCATTCAAATGAAAAATACAATTAGATATAAAAGTTAGAATTAAAGAATAGTTAAAGAGATCTAGTACGTATGGGTAAAGGTATGTAGCAGAACTTACAACTAGAGTAGTTGTAGTTTTGTGTGCCTAGGCATACTAACATGGCTATCCATCTAACGACTTCCGCTCATTGATGTTATTACTTTGCCTAGTGAAGTTCCTAGATTTTAGGGGAATTATTAGATTCCCATAATAATATTTCAGCGGGGGGTATAATATTATTGGGAGAGAAAAAAAAAAGGGGAGCAATCGAAAAAAAAAAAAAGGAATAAGGGGTTGGATTTCATATATAAAAAGGTTTCTATATCTAAAATTAACTTAGAAATCTAAGCAATATTAAACATAAAATATATAAAGGCTATATAAGAAAGGAAAAAAGAGATACTAAATTACTATAGAAACAACAAGTAAAAATCTATAGTAGACAAATTGAGAATTGTTATTATTAAAGGAAAGATCTCCAAATGAGATAAATCGCTCAATATAATTAACCTCTATCATTAGGGAACAATTAGTTTTAATTATTGTAATTGTGTATTAGCAATTTGTTGGGCATTCTTGATTTGATAAAAATAATAATTTATAATAAAAGTCGCGTTGTGGATTTTAATATATGTTGTTATTTATTTATGTTTAGTTTATGTTAAGGACTAGTATTGTCCATTATCAAGATAACGCTTTCTGATCAGTTGTTTCCTCTGCTATTACATACGTCATTGTCCGATTCCATTCTAGTCCATATTATCTTAAGAAATCTCACTGGGTGTTGAGAGTCCGTGTTGGATCGTCTATAAAGTAGTAAAAGTCAGTATGTTTGCTTGTTGATAATTATTTCAGGTCCTTGACTGCTTTTGCGAAATCCTGTGGATTGCTGCTGGGGTATTAAAGAAATGTCCGCGTTGTTTTATGTAAAGTAATCTTAGAAAATGGCTGGGCAAATTCAAACCGTTTCTCAGGTTTCTACTCCCCTCATATGGTTAGTCCGTCTTAACTTCTGACGTTTAATTGCATATGTCAGGCCCTCTTGTTTGAATCTTATCCTACCTGTAGATGGGGGAAAGGCTTGTCCACTTCAAATTGTTCTATCCCTTTCATCCATTTTCAATATCTCAATCAAGTCTCCCCTTACCTCTGCGCTCCCAAAGAATAAATTACTCTGACATGTTAACCGGTCTCTGTCACATAGTTGTGGATCCCAGGCTACCATTCTCTAAAAACCCATCATCTGACAAATCCTCGCTATTTCTAACGTGACATGCCGTGGCATGGTGATAATCCAGTGATTATTATCCTTTGAGTTCTACTTTAAATAGTGTCTCCTAGCTCTCTGTTCACATTGTAGGACATCATCCCTTTTGATGGTGTTAGTGATGGGGTTTAGTTAGGATTACATGGTCTTGGTGGTGTTTAGAGGGCGGTGTAGGGGTATTTTAGGGGTTTGATGAGGTATAGGCCGGTTGAGAAGGGTGCGAGAGGGGTTTGTAGGGGTGTTTTGCAGGTTTTTTGCAGGATTTAGAGGTGGCTTTAGAAAGACATTTGGGGTTTTTGAGGCTTTCTTAAGGGGATTCGAGGGGATACCATGGGTCCCCATTTGGGCGGTTACTATATGAACACAGACCCCTAAAAAGTGTTTGCTCACGCGTTGTCCCACTTCTTAGTTTCAACCAAATAGCCTCACTAGACGTGCCCCCTAATCTATCCTGCCAAAAGCACTGCTGTAATGATGAGGGTTGTTAGAGGGGTTGTCGATTGGTTTGAGCGGTGTATTTAAGCGGTTGTAGATGGGTGTTAGTAGGGATTAGAGGGAGTTTAAATGGTTTAGAGAATGTTTAGACGCTTCTTTGAGGGTTTTCAGAATGGGGCTTAGTAGTGTTTCAGAGTGCTCGATGGGTTTAGAGGTGATTAGAGCGGGTTTATATGAGTGGTACATGGTTTACAGTGTGCTTTGATAATGTTTTAACTGGGTTTTCGATGGATTTGGAATCGGTCTTTTTATGGTTTAGAGTGGTTTAGGATTGCAAGTGGTATTACAGTGTTTGTTTTGAACTTGTTTTTGGGACGGGGTTTAGAGGTGGTTTAGATGTGGTTTATAGTGTGTTTTAGAGGAGGGTTTGAGAATAGGTTTAGAAGGGGGGTGAGTGTTCGGTGACAGAGGTTTATTGGGTGTTAAGCGGGTGTTTAGAGGGGGTTTATGGGATTTAGAGGAGAGTTAGTGGAGGTTGGTTTAGGAGGGGTCAAGGAGTTTAGAGGAGAGTTTAAAGGTATTATCGTGTGTCGAGGCGGTTAGAGGGGATGAGAGCGGTTTTTTTTTATAAGGGGTTCCGAAGTGGTTTAGGGTAGTTTTATAGGGGGGGGTTTAGTTGTGATTTGAGAGGGTTTTAGAGGGGCTTAGGGTTGTTGAAGGGTTGTTTATTTGGGGTTAGAGCGTTTTCGAAGGGGTTTAGTGGGTTGTAGAGGGATGTATAGGGGGTTTAGAGGGTTAGAGTTGATTTAGGGGGATGGATTTACAGGGTTTTGGTATGGTGGTTTGTGTAGGCTGTTGAGGGATTTACGAGTGGGGGGGGGTTGGTTGGTGGGTGGGGTTGGAAGATGGGTTGTGGTGTGGAGGTGGGGTATTGTGGGGAGGTTTAAGGGTTGTTTTAGGACTGTGGAGGGGGTTTTAGAGGGTTTCTGATGGGGGATTTAGTGGGTGTAGAGGGATGTATAGGTGTTTAGAGCTTTAGAGTTGAATTTTGGGGATTTACAGGCTTAGAAGGGGTATTTAGAGGCATTTAGAGGGATTCAGAACGAGGCTTTAGATCGGGTAAGAGGCTAGATAGAGAGTGTTTCTGATAGAGTTTTGATGGATTCAGAGGGTGATTTAGTGGGATTAGATGGGGATTAGAGGGGTGGATTAGATGGGTTTACCCCCCCCCCCCCCCTCCTCTCCTAAGGTTTAGATGGGTTGTCGAGGCGTTTTAAAATATGTTTAGAGGGGGTTTATGAAGGATTGAGGGGGTTTAGACTGGGAGGTAGGGAGGTTTATTGGGGTTCGATGTGTTATAGTGTTGATTTATGGGGCATTTAGAAGGGTGTTATGGGTTTTGGAGGTGTTTTTAGAGGGTTTAGAGGCGTTTTGAGGGATTTTAGAGGCGGTTTTTTGTGGGGAGGGTAAGATGGGTTTCGTTGTGGTTTCAATGAGGTTTATAGTGGTTTAGATGTGTTAGAGTGTCTATTGGAGATTTTTAGCGGGGGGAGAAGGGGTTTAAGAGGCGTTTTGAGAGATGTAGAGGGGGTTTAGTGGGTTGAAGAGGTGTTTAGATGGGTTTAGAGTGGATTCAGAGGCGTATAGGAGGGGTTTAGAGAGGGTTAGGGGATGGTTAGATGTGTGTGGAGGGTTATCAGAGGGGTTAAAGGGGTTTCGAGAGTTTTACGGTTTACAGGAGTTTTAAAGGAGAGGTTTATGTGGGTTTGGAGGAATTTTAGTGTGGTTAGTTTGCACGAAGGTTATAACAAGGTTTACGCATGCGTTCAGAGTGGTTTGGTGATTTTAAGAGGAGGGTTAGAGGTGGTTGAGTGGGTTCAGATGGATTTTAGTGTCTTTAGAGATATAGAGCCGGTTTGGAGGGGACATTGAGAAGTTAGTGTAGAAATAGCAAGGAGCTGTGACTAGAAATATTTTCAAAATGTCATTAATAAACGGGAATAGTGCCGTGAGGTTGGCGTACTGCGCATGTTGTTCCATTGTTTATGAAAAGGGTTCAGAAGAATAGAAACCTAGCAATTATTGACCTATCAGTTTGCACGTCAGTGGAGGGCAAATAATTGAAAGGATACTTAGGGATTATATATATAGCATCTGGATAACAGGTCT
>JAVHYY010000656.1:0-47365 GCA_035221665.1 Okamejei kenojei
CATGTGTTCGTTGAGAGTGTGTGTGAGAGAGAGTCGTGTGTGTGTGAGTGCATGTTGAGAGTGTGTGGAGTGCGTGTAGTGAGTTGCATGTGTCATGTGAGAGGTGTATGATGATAGACTGTGCGTGAGAGAGAACGGTGGTGTGAGAATGTGTGTATGAGAGAGAAGAGAGAGGGATGGGGGTAGTGTGTGTTGTTGAGAGAGAGTGTGTGTGTGAGAGAGAAACAGAGACGGTGTGTGTGAGAGAGAGAGGAGAGGAGAGGGAGTGTGTTGAGAGGAGAGAGCGGAGTGTGAGGCGAGTGTGAATGTTTGTGGAGAGAGCAAAAAGAGAGAGGAAGTATGTTGAGAGAGAAGGGAGTGTGTGAGTGGAGAGTGAGAGAGGCAAGAGGAGAGGGATTGTGTGTGAGAGAAAGGAGAGAACAAGATAGAGAGGGAGTGTGTGATGTTCTGCATGTGATGAGAGAGGGGACAGAAGATGGGGTGCGTGAAAGAGAGAGACGGAGGAGAGGGAGTGTGTGTGAGAGGGAGCGAGAGAGAGTGTGTGAGAGAGAGCTGAGGGGGATGAGAGGGTGAGTGGAGAGAAAATTGTCGACGATTAGGGGGGAGGAGAGTGGAGGGAGAGGTGAGAGTGTGTGGAGAGTGAGAGGGATATTGGTCAGTGGCATTGAGTAATGCATACAGTTCCCTGGTCTCTCCATCTCTACAGGACTGATTGGGGTTTGGGGCGAAGGTGCTGAGATGGTTAACCAGAAGGTTTAAAAACAAGAAACTGGCAGAATCTGGTTTACAAAAAGACACAAAGTGCTGGAGTAACTCAACTGACATGCAGCATCTCTGGAAGAGGGAATGTGGTGACGTTTTGGTCGAAGACTGAAGATGGGTTTACCCATTTCTCCACATTTGTGTTTACCTAAACAGTGCCTATCTATCCACTGGCGTGTCCAGCAGCTGGAGGAGGCGCAGCAAAGAAGGCCTTGCCACAGAGCGCGCAGGTGAAGGGCGTGGCCTGTGTGGGCTCGCCGGTGCTCCAGCAAGTGGTCAAGCGGTGAACCCTTACCACTGGACGGGGAAAGGAAGGGAACGCTTCACCCCGTCTGTGGTAACGCCATGACTAGCCACATAGCTCACGACATGCGGATGAAACCCTTGCCGACATATCAGCGTGCAACAAAAGGGTCTCTCTCTGGTGTGTATTCGCTGCTGCTCCTGGCAGGCCACATGCACTCTTGTCACAGTGGGAGCAGCTGCTCGGATGGATGTGCCCACTGTGCTGCCCGCAACCCCCCGCGAGCTGTCTAAACTCCTCACCGCGGTTACGCGGCAGTCGTAGGCTGAAACACTGTGTGCTCTGCGGGTTAGACAAGGCCGTGGGAGTCGATGGCAAAGCGCGCTCCACACACCGGCAGGAGACAGGACGTCGCCAGTGTGCAACTGCTGGTGGGACAGCAGCTTGGTGGAGCCAGGCGGTGAAGCCCTTGCCTCACTGGGCGCAGGTGCGAGGGCGCACCGCCGGTGTGGTGCGCTGGTGCTTCAGCAGGATGACATATGAACTGGGTGAAGCCCTTGCCACAGAGGCCAGGCGTAGGGGCGTTCGCCGGTGTGGGTGCGCTGTGCACCAGCCGCTGGCTAGCGCTAATGAAGCCCTTGCCGACAACTGGGCACAGGTGAAGGGACTCTCGCCGGTGTGGGTGCGCTGTGCACCCAGCAGGTGCCGGAGGTGTGATAGCCCTTGCCGCTTGGGGCGCAGGTGAAAACGGCACTCGCCCAGTGTGGTGAGCGCTGTGAACCAGCAGGTGGCCGGATTGGAGATGAAGCTGTTGCCACATGGGCGCAGGTGTAGGGACGCGAGGCCGGTGTTGGTTGCGCAGGTGCACCATCAGGTGCGCCGCGGATTGGATGAAGCTGGATGCCAACATTGGGGCGCAGGTGGAGGGGCGCCCCCGCCGTCGTGGGTGCGCTTGGTGCTTCAGCAGCGTGAATGAACTGGGTGAAGCCTTGCCACAGTAGCGCAGGCGTAGGTGCGATCGCCGGTGTGGGGTGCGCTGGTGCGCACCTAGCCGCTGCTAAGAGCTAATGAAGCCCTTGCCACACTGGCAACAGGTGAAGCCGGTGTGGGTGCGCTGTGCACCAGCAGGGTGCCCGAGGTGGTGAAGCCCCTTGTCCGCATTGGCGCAGTGAAAGGCCCCTCGCCAGTGTGGGTGCGCTGGTGTCACCCAGCAGGTGGCCGGATTGCATGAAGCGTTGCCACATTGGGCGCAGGAGTAGGACGCCTCGCCGGTGTGGGTGCGCTGTGCACCACCAGGTTGCCGGATTGGATGAAGCTGTTGCCACATTGGGCGCAGGTGTAGGGACGCTCGCCGGTGAGGTGTGCTGTGGACAGCAGTTTGCCAGAGGAGTGAAGCCCTTGCCGCACTGGGCGCAGGTGAAAGGAGCGCTTTTTTTCGCCGGTGTGCGTGCGCTGGTGCTTCAACAGGCTGGCGGAGAGGGTTGAAGCCCTTAGCCGCACTGGGACGCAGGTGTAGGCCCGCTCCTGGCGTGGGTGCGTTGGTGCTGCAGCAGGTTGCTGGACTGGGTGAAGAGCCTTGCCGCAGTCACTGCAGGAGTAGGGGCGCTCCCTGGTGTGCACGAGCCTGTGCTCTTCAGGTCCGAACGACGACGACTTGAAGCCTTTGCCACAGCCGGAGCAGGTTAAGAGCCGCTCACTGCTGTGCAACCCGCCGGTGATTCTGCAGCCCCGACAAACTGGGCGAAGGTCTTGTGGCAAGTGGAGCAGCCATAGGGCTTTCTCACCCGTGTGCACCTGCCGATGGATCTTCAGACTATTCGCCGCCTTGAAAGCTTCTTGCTGCAGTCAGAGCAGGTGAAGGGTCTCTCTCGCTGGAGTGCACGCGGTTTGTGCTGCAGCAGGCTGTCGTAGCTGGTGCAGTGCTTTGCCGCACTCCGAGCAGCCGAAGGGCGTTCTCTCCGTGTGCACCCGCAGGTGGATCTCCACTGGCTCGGGGACTGCCCAGGCCTTGCACACACATCGCACTCATAACGCTTCTCCATGTTGTGCCCCGTCATGTGGGCCTCTACCAAAGCTCAGCCATTGAAGCGCCAGCCCTGCACACAGAGATTATGGGGGAGAGTTTCACCGGCACCCTGGCCACCCTCAATGGCCGCTCACAATCCCCGTCTCTCCCGTCTCACAGCAACGGCTTCTAAACCCTGCAGGGGGAAAACACAGAGGGTCAACAAGCTGACAGGAAATTTACTATTGCGTGAATATTACTAGTGCTTGAAGGGGGGAAGGGCAGGAGGAGGGGTAAGAATGCGGGGGAGCAGAAGCTGAGCATGGGGGAAGGAGGGAGGGGGGCGGGAGAAGGTGAGAGGGGGTGAGGAGGCAAGTGGAAGGGGGCCTCCCTGACCAGTGGCGCCGAGAGTCTGGCATCGCTCGAGCCGCCCGCCCGCACGTCCTCCAGCCAGCTGCCCCTGCCCCGGACATACCCCCGCCCTGCACATGTGCCATCTGTCCACACGCATGCTGCACACAAAAGATGGCACCCTGATGTCACAGCCACAATCTGAGTGGGTCTGCCGGCACCGCCCCGCCGGTGATTTGCGCTGAGTCACGTGGGGGGTGTGGCATGCATCATGGGGAGGTCTCAGAATGCTGGATTACTTCAGCGGGTCGGGAAGCGTCTGTGAGAACGTGGATAGGTGACGTTTCACAGAAACATAGGCAATAGGTGTAGGAGTAGGACATTCAGCCCTTCGAGCCAGCACAGCCGTTCAATATGATCATGGCAGATCATCCACAATCAGTACCCCGTTCCAGTTTTCCTCCTCATATCCCTTGAATCTGTTAGCCTTAAGAGCTAAATCTAACTCTCTCTTTGAAAATATTCACTGAATTGGCCTACTACTTTACTTGCCTTCTGTGGCAGTGAATCCCAATTCACAACTCTCTGGTTGAAAATTTCATTCCTCTTTTTTGTTTTTTTTTTCTTTTTGTTTAGTTTTTGGGGAGGGGGGGGTTCTCTTGCTTTTTTGGGGGGGGGCTCCTGTTCTCCACATCTCAGTCCTAAATGCCCATCCGTTATTCTTAAACTGACCCCTGGTTCTCTCTCGACTGCCCCAACATCGGAAACATCGACAAGTAGCCAAATGACCCGAAACCTGAAACGTTGCCCCATATTTTTCCCCTACTTGCACTTTGTGGCCCAACTTCGGCAGACACATGGAACTGCAGATGCTGGTTCATACACAAAAAGGCACAGAGTGTTGGAAGTAACATATACAGGTCTGTCCACAGGTCAAACAGCAATGGCAGGAATTTTCTGGCATACTCCGGAAGACGCAGGATCAATTCATTCCTCAAAGGAGGAAAGAAAGATTCTAAGGGGAGTAGGAGGCAACCGTGGCTGACAAGAGAAGTTAGGGATAGAATAAAACTTGAAGAAAAGATGTATAACACAGCAAAGAGTAGCCGGAAGCCAGAGGATTGGGAAAATTTCATAGGACAACAGAAGGAAACAAAACGGGCAATACGGGCTGAAAAGATGAAGTATGAAGGGAAGCTGGCCAGGAATATAAAGAAGGACAGTAAAAGCTTCTTTAGATATGTTAAGGGAAAAACAGTAGCAAAGTCAAATGTGGGTCCCTTGAAGGCAGACACGGGTGAAATTATTTTTTAAAGAAGGAACTGCAGATGCTGGAGAATCGAGGGTACACAAAAAGCTGGAGAAACTCAGCGGGTGCAGCAGCATATAAGGAGCGAAGGAGATAGGCGACGTTTCGGGTCGAGACCCTTCTTCAGACTGGTCAGGGATCCCTGACCAGTCTGAAGAAGGGTCTCGACCCGAAACGTCGCCTATCTCCTTCGCTCCTTAGATGCTGCTGCACCCGCTGAGTTTCTCCAGCTTTTTGTGTACCCACGGGTGAAATTATTATGGGCAACAAGGAAATGGCAAAGGTATAATGGCAAAGAGTTGAATAGGTACTTCGGATCTGTCTTCAATAAGGAATACACAAACAATCTCCCAGATGTACTGGAGGACAGAGGATCTAAGGCGTTAGAGGAACTGAAATAAATTTTCATTAGGCGAGAAATAGCATTGGGTAGGCTAATGGGACTGAAGGATGATAAATCCCCTGGGCCTGATGGTCTGCATCCCAGGGGACCTCAGGGAGTGGCTCTAGAAATAGTGGACGCATTGGTGATCATTTTCCAATGTTCAATAGATTCAGGATCAGTCCCTGTGGATTGGAGGATAGCAAATGTTATCCCACTTTTCAAGAAAGGAGCGAGAGAGAAAACGGGAATTACAGACCAGACGTCTAGCCTCCTCGATTTCGGTGGTGGGAAAGATGCTGGAGTTAATTATCAAAAGGTAATAATGGGGCATTTGGATAGCAGTAAAAGGATTAGTCCAAGTCAACATTGATTTATGAAAGGGAAATCATACTTGACTAATCTTCTGGAATTTTTTGATATGTGACAAGTAAAAAAAACGGATAAAGGCGGTGTCAGTGGATGTAGTGTATCTAGACTTTCAGTAAAGCCTCTGATAAGGTCCCGCAGGGAGGACGTGACTGTTGACTAAAATTAGAAGCACATGGTATTGGGGGTAGGGTGTTGACATGGATAGAAAAATTGGCTGGCAGACCGGAAGCAAAGAGTAGGAGTGAAACTGGTCCTTTTCAGATGGCAGGCAGTGGTGAGTGGAGTGCTGCAAGACTCGTGTTCGCACCGCAACTGTTTTACCATATATATTTATGATTTGGACGAGGGAATTAGGAGCAACACTAGCAAGTTTTGCGGATGACCGAATGCAGGGTGGCAGTGTGAACTGTGAAGAGGATGTTAGGAGGTTGCAGGGTGACCTGAACAGGTTGAGTGAGTGGGGCAGATGCACATGGGCAGATGCAGTATAATATAAATAAAATGTGAGGTTATCCACTTGGCGGCAAATACAAGGAGGCAGCGATTATTATCTCAATGAGGTTAGGTTAGATAAAGGGGAGTACAGCGAGACCTGGTGTCCTTGTTCACAACAGTCACTGAAAGTTGACGTGCAGGTACAGCAGGCAGTTGAAGAAGCTAATGGAATGTTGGCCTTCATAACAAGAGGATTTTCAGTACAGGAGTAAAGAGGTTTCTTCTGCAGTTGTATAGGGCTCTGGTGAGACCACATCTGGAGTATTGTGTACAGTTTTGGTCTCCTAATTTGAGGAAGGACATCGTTGTTGTGATTGAGGGCAGTGCAGCGTAGGATTCACGAGATTGATCCCTGGATGGCGGGACTGTCATATGAGGAAAAGATTGAAAAAAGACTAGGCTTGTATTCACTGGAGTCGAGAAGGATGAGGGGAGATCTTATAGAAACATATAAAACTATAAAAGGGACTGGACAAGCTAGATGCAGGAAAAATGTTCCCAATGTTGGGTGAGTGAGGGGTGAGGATATTCGGGGGTGAGGGGGTGATGAGGGGAGGGGGGATGAGGAGCTGAGGGGGAGATGGGGAGATGGTGGTGAGGATATTCGGGGCGAGGGGTTGAGGGTGGGAGGAGCTGAGGGGGGAGATAGGGGTTTGGGTGGGAGGTGAGGATATTCGGGGTGAGGGGGGGGCGAGGAGCTGAGGGGGGGAGATGGGTGTGGAGTGGGAGGCGTGAGGATATTCGGGGTGACGGGGTGACGGGGTGACGGGACGTGGAGCTCCCCTCTCATGTCTTCATAGTCTCCCTTGTTCTCTCGCAATGCTCCCCTCTCTCGTTCTCTCGCTCTCTCTCTCTCTCTCTCTCTGTGACTTTCTCTGTGACTCAATCTCGGTTTGTCTCTGTCCCTCTCTCTCTGTCCCTTTCTGTGTGTGTGTGTAGTGTGTGTGTGTGTGTGTGGTGTGGTGTGTGTGTGTGTGTTGTGTGTCTCTGTCTGTCTGTCTGTCTCTTTGTGCATCTCTCTTCTTATTTTCTTTGTTTCTCCACCTGTCCCCCTCTCTATCTCCTGCGTTTCCCTCTCCCACTCCCCACACATTGCTCCGTGAAGGGCCTGGGCCTCTCGTCCACACTCTATGACCAAGTGAGTGCAGCATTTGACCTTGATCATTAGGGAGTGGATCCGCCGCACCCGGAGCAAAAACCCGACGCAGGTCAAGGAGAGAGATATGTACAAACTCCACGCAGACAGCAACCCTTAGTCAGGATCGAACCCGGGTCTCTGGCGGAGACAGCAGCAACTGTACCGCTGCGCCACTGTGGCTAAAAGGGATCACGGACGTATGGAGAGAAGGGTGGTACAGGATACTGAGTTGGATGATCAGCCATGATAAATTGAATGGCGTTGCAGGCTCGAAGGCCAAAATGCTACTCCTACACCCATTTTCTATGCTTCTATATAACTGTTTCCTCCACCATAAACACAGAAACCCAATATGTGCTAGTAATGTCCTGTTTGCCAGCTTGTTGACCCTCTGTGTTCCCTCCTGCAGTGTTTCGTAGCCGTTGCTGTGGACGGAGAGAGGGGACGTGAGCGGCCATTGAGGGCGGCTGGGTGCCGGTGAGCCCCCCCCCCCCCCATCTACACGGTGCGCGGGCTGCGCTTTGAGGGCTGAGCTTCGATGGAGGACCATATGACGGGGCACAACAAGGAGAAGCGTTATGAGTGTGATGTGTGTGGCAAGGCCTGCAGTACCCGAGCCAGCTGGAGATCCACCGGCGGGTTTCACACGGGAGAACGCCTCTTCAACTGCTCTGAGTGTGGCAAGAGCTTCAAGATGGCGCAAGAGCTGAAGATGCACCAGCGGTTCACACTGGCGAGAAGCTGGTCCCTCTCTTACCCCATTGGCTCTCACTGCGCTCTACCTGCGGCAAGAACTTGTCCAGTTGTCGCCCCTCGGGGCCCTGCGGAGATCACCGGCGGGTGCACAGCAGTGAGCACCCTTCACCTCTGCTCCGACTTGCGGCAAAGGCTTCAAGTCGTGTCCACCAGATCTAAAGAAGCACAGGCGGCCTGCACACAGGGAGCGCCCCTATACCTGCAATGAATGTGGCAAGGGGCTTCACCCAGTCCTGGCAGCCTGCTGGAGCACCAGCGCACTCACACCGTCGAGCGCCCCTACACACCTGTGCTCACTGCGGCAAGGGATTCAAACCCACTCCAGCGCCGCCTGCTGATGCGCTGCCAACACAAGGACCCACTCTGGCGAGCGCCCCTACACCTGCACCGAGTGCGGCAAGGGCTTCATCCGCTCTGACAGCCTGCTGGTGCACCAGCGCACCCACACCGCGAGAGCGAGCGCCCCTACACCTGCGCTCACTGCGGCAAGGGCTTCACCCAGTCCCACAGCCTGCTGGATCACCAACGCACCCACAGTGGCGAGCCCCTAACACTCCGCGGCCCTACAAACCTGCACCCCAATGCGGGCAAGAGCTTCACACCCAGTCCGGGCAAACCTGCTGTCCCACAGCGCACCACCCACACCAGCGAGTGTCCCTTTACCTGCGCCCAGTGTGGCAAGGGCTTTAACCGCTCTCCAGGCTGCTGTCACCCACCAGCCTGTGTGCACGCCGGCGACAGTCTCGTCCCCCAGCCCGGTATGTGGAGAGGGCTTTGGATAGAGCTTTTTGTTGCATGGCCTCCCATGCCCACTGCCATCACCAGCGCATTGCCACCCAGAGTCACAGCCCTATGACTGCCCGACGCGTGTGAAGGTCAATTTGACGGGGCAGCTCGCGGGGGTTGCGGCAGACCGGCGGATCCACGACGGCGAGCAGCTGCTCCCACTGTGATAAGAGAGCATGGGGCTGCGGGGCCTGCACCAGCGGCTACACACCGGAGAGAGACCCTTTGTGTGCGCTGGGTGAGGCAAGGGCTTCACCCGCATGCCCAGCCTGTGGCAGCACCAGCGTACACTGTGCGTGAGCGTCCCTTTCGCTGCCCATCCTGTGGTAAGGGCTTCACCTGCCTTGACCACCTGCTGGAGCACCGGCGAATCCTCACGGACCAGCGCCCCTTCACCTTCCCGCTCTGTGGCAAGGCCTTTGCCTGCTACTCCAGCCTGCTGGCACACCACTACGTGGATAGGCACTGTTTAGGCAGACACAAAATGCTGGAAGGAAAGATGCTCCCTGTACCGCTGAGTAACTCCAGCATTTTGTGTCCTTTTTTGTAAATAGTATCTGCAGTTCCTTGTTTTTAAACCATCTTTGCACCTTCCCCAAAGCCTCCACATCAGTCCTGTAATGGAGTGACCAGAACTGTATGCAATACTCCAAATGCTACCTGACCAATGTCCCTTAAAGCTGCACATATACATTCCTCTCTCCAGCTCCCCCACTCTCCCCCCACTCGTACACAAATTATCACCACTACACCCTCTTGTGCCCCCATCCTCTCTCACCCACTCCCTCTCTCACCCACGCCCTCTCTCGCTCCCTGTCTCTCTCACACACTCGCTCTCACACACACTCTCTCCTCACACACACACAACACTCTCCCTCTCACATGCAACAGCCCCCCCCTCCCTCTTTTTTTTTTGTGTATTTTTATTTGATAGATGTTTCTCCCTCTCTCTCTCTCTCTCTCTCACACACACACACACACACAACACACAAACTCCCTCTCTCTCTTGCTCTCTCTCACACATGCACGTTCTCTCACACACACAGACTCTCTCTCCACTCACACACTCTCACGCACACACACCAAACACCTCCACTCGGTTCGCAATAACCAACCTGATCTCCCGGTGGCTCAGCACTTCAACTCTCCCTCCCATTCCGAATCCGACCTTTCTGTCCTGGGCCTCCTCCATGGCTAGAGTGAGGACCATCCAGAGTGGGAGGAGTAGCACAACATATTTTGCTTGGGCAGTTTGCAACCCAGCAGTATGAACATTGACATCTCCAATTTCAGGTAGTCCTTACTTTCTCCTCCCCTTCCTAGCTCTCCCTCAGCCCACTGGCTCCATCTCTTCCTTTTTTCTTCCCGCCTCCCCCCCACCCTCACATCAGTTTCAAGAAGGGTTAAGACCCGAAACGTTGCCTATTTCCTTTGCGCCATAGATGCTGCCTCACCTGCTGAATTTCCTCTCAGCATTTCTGTCTCCCTTCGATTTTCCAGCATCTGCAGTTCCTTCTTAGGCAAGAAAGTTTTGACGCATTTGTGCCTTACGTAACAAATAAAGCAAGTTTACCCTGACCTCACTGTAAAATAATTTTATTTGGTCCGTAAATTAAAAATGGAGATTTGCTGAAAAACAGAAAGCAGTCAAATTTAAGGGAGAATTTTCCCATCTTTCTGGGAAAATCCTTAGACGCTTGGTTTATACTAATCACTGAAACAATGTTATTAACAATGTATTAACATAGACATGTATTGTCTATATACATGTATGACAATACATGTATTGTCTGGGCACAGCACCATATTAGATATCTGTCTGAGCTGCTTATCCCAGCTAAGGACAAGGTAGTGGCTTTAATCCAAGTCTGATAAGCTTGTTTTAGTTCACAGACGGATGTCCATTCTGAAACCAAGATGGAAGTCATTTGAAAACAAAATGGAGTTAGTTGTTCTTCCGGAATGGGCAGCTGTACTGAAGCTGTGCCAAGATTTGAGAATAAGGCTGACATTGCAAATATATGGGTCCAGCCTCCCTTGTTTTCCTTAGGCTACGGATCTTTCATTCAGATTTAGAAGGTGTGTTTTATTGATAAGAAAATGTATAATTTATGTAACTTTCCTTTTGTTCTTTGAATGGAGTCCGAGAAGCACTGAGCAACATGTGTGCTCTTTGTAGATCTCGCCACTCCCGTCTGGCAAATTGATTAAAAGATTGCTTTCGTTTAGTGGGCAGTCGGACACCTCCCCACTACTTCAAAGATAGTTCCTGCACTTGGCAATATCGTTTGGCCGCTGTTGTATTTTGTTTCATGGATTTGATTATATTCGGAAATCTTTTCCTTTCCTACAAGGGTCTTTCCTCTGAGGATTTCTATAGCAACATGCCCGCCCTTGCCTTTATGAAGAGACTGATGATTTGTACTGCAAGGTATGACGGACAAATAATGGATTAGCTGTACAAAAGCAAGTATTGGCGCATTTGTGCCTTACGTAACAAATAAAGCAAGTTTTTCCTGACTTCATTGTGTTCTTCAGAATTCTTCAGAATTCATGTTGTGCTATCACACAAGGAAATTGATTAGTAGGCCTGGATGTTGCAATCCCTAAAGTTTTTCACTACAATTGACATTTGTATTCTTGGGGATGACCACTAAGTGATTTTGCCTACCAATCAGGCACATCTTCAGTTGTGTACCTCAAACGTCACTGGTGTTTCGGGCCTTTTATCATAAGACACCCTCAGTCGAGGCAGGCCCACTGCATTGGGTTGATCAGACCTGAGTGTGTGTCTTATGGTTAGCCTCTAGGTGGTCAGGTGGCATCCCAGACAGCGTCTTTTCTCTTCAGCCAC
Source organism: Okamejei kenojei (assembly GCA_035221665.1). Taxonomy (NCBI): domain Eukaryota; kingdom Metazoa; phylum Chordata; class Chondrichthyes; order Rajiformes; family Rajidae; genus Okamejei; species Okamejei kenojei. The sequence continues at coordinate 11,455 of JAVHYY010000656.1, forward strand.
AGTCAGTGACTGCTCCATTCTGATTTTTTCCTTCCACCATCTTCCTCTCTGCCGCGGACTCAAGGCTGGTTGGGCTCTGGACTCGTTTTCCTTTGGTGGGACACTACTTGCTTGAGCTTTGCCTGGGGTGCTGATACTCTGTGGACTGTGGTGGTCAACCTGCACTGGGCTTCACTCGACTGATTTGGCCTACCTCTTAGACAGTAATGGTCAATGCGAGGCACCTCACCAAGCTCTCCCAGGCACATTTTTGTACCCTGGTGGATCTTGAGACCCTTCTCTGATGTTATCTTTTCCCAGCCACAGATTCAGCTTCGTAGCTTATGTCCTGCCGGTGCTGGTGCTCTGTCAATTGCTATGCTAGTTGTCTTATTCATAGTCGATTCCTATGGCAATATAAGGGTGGATCCAAAACGTGGATTAGTGATGGATCCTGCTGGCATGAGGAGCTAGCCCATGCCAGCCCCGGTGTGGTCTATTCCCTCCGGTCAGCAGTCTCTCCAGGTCTCACTAGGTCTTTCCCTGGTTGTCAGTTGCCCTTTCAGTGGTCACTGGTTTGATCCAGATGTTCAGATTGATTAGCAGGACTGGATGTTACAATCCGTAAGGGTTTTCACTACTATTGACATTTGATATTCTTGGGGATGACCACTAGGTGATTTTGCTACCAATCAGACACATCTTCAGTTGAGTACCTCAACATCACTGGGTGTTTCGGCCTTTTATCATAAGACACCCTCAGTCGAGGCAGGCCCACCACAGGTTGTTCAGACCTGGGTGTGTGACTTATGGTTAGCCTCTAGATGGTCACGTGGCAGCCCAGGCAGCATCTTTTCTCTTCAGCCACAGCCAGTGACTGCTCCAAGAAAATGCCAACAATCTCCAGAAATTGCTAAGAAATTATTTCTTGCCCCCGTGCATATCTGTAGCCGTTAGGACAGTTGGACACCTCCCCACTACTTCAAAGATAGTTCCTGCACTTGGCAATATCGTTTGGTGTCTGGCAGCTGAAACGCGCTGGCGGGATTACAGACAGCCCGGCACCCGGATGAATCACCCCATGTGGGGGTCCGGGGTGGGTAAATCATCCTGGTAGGGGGTCGTGGTGCCGCTGCAGCGCGGTCAGTGCCTCTGGGTGGGAGGACGGACCAGACTGTCCCCAACTCTGCTGCAGCTGACGGGGATGTTGCCGGGTTTTTGGTCCCATGTGTCCGCTGCCTGGAGCCGCGGACCCGCTCCACCCGGCCTCGTGTGTGCGCTACCGACCCACAGCCCGTGACAATGCAGTGGAAGCCAGCTTGGGGGAGTAAGGGATGGGAGGTAGCCACCTTGACGGAGTAAGGTGAATGGGAGGTAGTCAGCTTGGGGGAGTAAGGGGAATGGGAGGTAGTCAGCTTGGGGGAGTAAGGGTGGTGGGAGTCAGCCAGCTTGAGGGAGTAAGGGGAATGGGAGTTAGCCAGCTTGGGGGAGTAAGGGGAATGGGAGGTTGCTAGCTTGGGGGAGTAAGGGACAGGTGGAACAGACAGCCCAGCAACGCCATTGCTGCCACGAGGAACAGCACCAACATTCACCGACTTCCTGATTGATCTCGGGCCTGGACCACCGAGGATGACGCTGTCGTCGACCTCCACGCGTGGCCTCACCCGTGGCCGTTGCCTCCGACCTTCACCGACACCGCCGACCCTCGCTGCCTCGCCGGAGCCACCGACCTCGTCTCACAAGGGCTCTGTACATCTGCAGAAGGACCTCTTTGCTCCTATACTCAGCTCCTCTTGTTATAAAGGCCAACATGCCATTCACTTTCTTCACTGCCTGCTGTACCTGCATGCTTGCTTTCATTGACTGATGAACAAGGACCCCCAGATCCCGTTGTACTTCCCCTTTTCCTTTGACATCATTCAGATAATAATCTGCCTTCCTGTTTTTGCAACCAAAGTGGATAACCTCACATCTATTCACATTAAACTTAATCTACCATGCATCTACCCACTCATCCAACCTACCCTGCATCCTCCTTACAGTTCACACAGTCACCCAGCTTTATGTCATCTGCAAATTTGCTAATGTTCCTTGTAATCCCTTCATCTAAATCATTAATGTAAATTGTAAATAGCTGCGGTCCCAGCACTGAGCCTTGCAGTACCCCACTTATCACTGTCTGCCATTCTAAAAGAGACCCATTCTGAAAGGGACCTCTCAGGGCTCTTCACACTGTCCTGACTCACCTGGAAAGACAGGGCACATATGTGAGGATGCTTTTCATAGAACACAGCTCTGCCTTCAACACGGTCATCCCCACAAAGCTCACCACCAAACTCCACCAACTAGGCCTCAGCTCATCGATATGCGACTGGATCATGAATTTCCTGACGGAGCGACTGCAGGCAGTGATACTGGGCCCGCACCTGTCCTCCACTATCACACTGAGCACCGGCTCACCACAGGGCTGTGTACTGAGCCCCATGCTCTACTCCCACTTCACACACGACTGTGTTCTTGCATTCGCCACAAACACCATCGTCAAGTTTGCAGACGACACAACGGTGATCGGGCTGATCACCAACAGTGATGAAGCAAACTACAGAGCGGAGGTGCAGAACCTGGCGGACTGGTGCTCAGATAATAACCTGTCCCTAAACACCTCTAAGACCAATGAGCTGATTATCAACTTCAGAAAGACACATAATGGGGAATACGCTGCAATCTTTATCAATGGGGACAGTGTGGAGAGAGAGACCAGCTTTAGGTTTCTGGGCACACACATTTCAGAGGACCTCACATGATCCACCAACACTGCTGCGCTGGTCAAGACACAGCAACAGCTGTTCTTACTGAGAACATTGAAAAAGACCGGTCTTCCCCAACAGCTGCTGACAACCGTCTACCGCTGCACCACAGAGAGCTTCCTCACATATGGCATCTCTGTGTGCTATCTCAGCTGCACAGAGGCGGTGAAGAGAGCTCTTCAGCGGATCGTCCACAGAGTGCAGAAGATAATTGGGACACATCTACCAGCCTTGGAGGGTATCTACAATACATGGTGCCTCAGGAAGGCCATCAGCTTTCTTAACGACTCCTCACACGCTTGTAATAGCCCTGTTCGAACTTCTACCGTCTCCGGCAGACGTTACAAGGCCTTCTACACCCTGCACCTCCAGACTTCGGAACAGCTTCCATCCCCAGAGCTATAACTGCTAGACTGAACCGGCCCAATTAACTGTCACCATCGGATGGTCATCGCGCACATCGACCCGGCACAGACCTATTTGACTTTATACACGATGTTTTTAACTGTTTTTTTAATCTTGTTCTCTGGGTGTACTACATTTTTAGCTAATTAAGACATGTCGTTGTACCTCTGTTGCAATGACAAATAAAAGATATATTATTATTATTATTATTATTAATCCCTTCTCATATAACCATATAACAATTACAGCACGGAAACAGGCCCCTCTCGGCCCTTCCAGTCTGTGCTGATAGCCATTTATTTACCCCTAGTCCCATCTCCCTGCACTCAGACCATACCCCTCCATTCCCTTCCCGTCCATATACCTATCCACTTTACTTTTAAATGTTCAAAATCGATCCTGCCTCCACCACTCTACTGGAAGTTCATTCCACACAGCCACCACCCTCTAAGTAAAGAAGTTTCCCCCTCACGTTCCCCCTAAAACTTCTGTCCCTTAATTCTCATGTTCATGCCTCACTGTTTGAATCTTCCCTACCCTCAATGGGAAAAGCTTATCCACGTCAACTCCTGTCTATCCCTTTCATCATTTTTAAAGACCTCAATCAAGTTTCCCCCTTAACCTCTGCTTTCCAAAGAATAAAGACCTAACTTGTTCAACCTGAGCTCTGTAACTTAGTTGCTGGAACCAGGCAACATTCTAGTAAATCTCCTCTGTTCTCTCTCTATTTTTGTTGACATCCTTCCTATAGGTAAGCGACCAAAAATTGTACAACCATACACCAGAATTGGTCTCACCAATGCCTTGTACAATTTTATCATTAACTACTACCCTATTCCTATATTCAATGCACTGATTTATAAAGGCCAGCACACCAAAAGCTTTCTTTACCACCCTAATCTACATGCGATTCCACCTTCAGGGAAACTATGCACAGTTATTCCTAGACCCTCTGTTCCACAGCATTCCTCAATTCCTACCATTTACCATGTATGTCCTATTTTGATTTGTCCTGCCATGATGTGGCACCTCACACTTATCAAGGCATTCAAACTCCATCTAGCCATCTTTCAGCCCACTCTTACCAAATGGCCCAAATCTCTCTGTAGACTTGGAAAATCTACTTCATTTTCCACAATGAAGTAGCCCGTGCCATCATTCTTTGTTTCATGTCTGCCAACCAATTTTCTATCCATGTCCACAGCACTCTACTCACCCAAATACCATGTGGCCCTAATTTTACCCACTAATCACCTATGTGGGACCTTATCACTGGGTCTTTTCCCCTTCCCCCTTGAACCAGGTAACCGCAGCTACTCCCCACCCACACCATCAGTCTGAAGAACGGTCCTCGACACAAATCGTCACCTAATCCTTCTCTCCATAGATGCTCCCAAAGAGGGGGCGGACCAGGTCCTTTGGACGTCAGGCCGCGGAGGCGGGACCTGCGCCCATTGGCCGAGACTAAACTGACTCTGCCTTCAGATGGGGGGGGAAGCGGGACCTGCTCCCAATGGCCGCTGACACTACCCGTCAGAGAGGGGAGGAGGCAGGACACTGCTCCCCATTGGCCGCTGGCACTGCCCGTCAGAGGGGGGGGCAGGGCGGACCTGCTCCCATTTGGCCGCTGACGCTGCCCCGTCATCCGAGGGGGGAGGCTGGATACGGTTCCATTGGCCGCTCCTAGATCCCTCTGCTGATCCTGAAAGGTCACCCATTCCCTCTCCTCCAGAGATGCTGCCTGTCCCGCCGCGCAGTTACTCACCAGCACATTGTGTCTATCTTCGGTTTTAAACCAGCATCCGCAGTCCCTTTCTCTTCTCCCACGCATTAATCCTTCTGAACACTTCTGAATTTGTAGTCGGCAGGCAGTACTCTGCATATCGCCAACCTTGGATATGTTGTGCAGACTAACGTGCTCTATTGCCCCCATTATAAAACATGTCTCCTAGTGAAGATTGATTTGACTATATTGTTTTCTAGTTTATTCCATTCCCTTAATACAAAGAAAGAGTTCTTATAAATATCTGTCCTGGCGAATTGGGTTTCTATTTGCATATCATTTATTTCTTGTTCTCCTTTCTGTGGAATATGTTATGTATCTATCTGCAGTTATGCCCACGGTCCCCTTTTGAATCTTGTACAACATGCCTAGTCTGTTCCTTGCCCTTCTTGTTTCCAGCGTTTCACACTCCAGGTCGGACAGCATCTGGGTGACACTGCTACCTCTATTGTAGTTCCCGATGCAAAAGCGTGCTGCTTTCCTCTATCCCTTCTAGTTTGTTGATATGACCAATTTTGTGTGGGTCCCAGGCACATGAAGCTTATTCCACTGGCGGGCGAAGGATTGGAAACTAAGACGCGTGGACAAGACAGGTTTAGATGGCAGAATGGATCACAAGTGTGTGGGCCATTGGTACCTTCTCAAGATGGCGTTATGAATGGCGAGACCCTAACAAGATGGCCGTCATCAACCCCTCACCAAGATGGCCGCTGTCAACCAGCGCCACTGCCAGCGACCCCTCATCAAGAAGGCCACTGTAAACCTCTGATCAAGATGGCCGCCGGCTGCCGACCAATCAGCGGCGGCGACATCACCTGCCCTCACCAAGATGGCCGCCCGCCCGCCCCGGGCGAGTCTCCCCATCGACCGCATGAAAATGGCGGCGGAGAGCGGCAGTTGGTGACGTCGCTGCCGCCGGGCCTGAGGTGAATCAGCAGCGGAGCGGGATCGTCAATGTGGTCAATGTCCACATAAAGTACACGCGTGTGTGGACAACTGGGCTCAAACTCCCCCGTTATAAACCTCCCCCTCTTATTCACTCAGGTAAATAATGTTATAAATCAGCAGCGGAGCGAAATAAACCCGGTAAATCTGGGGGAGACCCGAGGTAAATCTCCACATAAACTACACGTCTGGGGGAATAAACCCGTAAATCTGGGGGAGAAACTGGGGTAAATAAAGTTATAACACACAGGGGGGAGGGTAGCGGAACAGAGAAACTGGGCTGTGGAGTCTCCGTTCCCAGAACATCCCGAACCCTCGGTATAATAATAATTCTAAATCTGCTGTGATGACATTACACATGATGGTATTTCATAAGAACCACACATGAATCATCAGGCTGAGTGCCTGTTAACACCCACGTCCTCCAAAGATTTCAGTCAAATGGTTGTAGCTATGTTTATTGTGGCTTTTTATTAATGTTTATTCTTGAAATAAAAACCATAAATTCATTATGCTAAAGAAAATCACAATATGACAGAAAGGACCATGACAAAATTTAAATTTCCATTGAATTTTATGAATTATAAAAGCATTACTCCAACATTTATTAAACTAATAAATAGGTCTGAGCTAAATGGCTAAATTAATGATTTAAAAAAAAACCTCATATGCATATAGAAATTAAAAGTAAATACATAGGTAGTAAAGTTTGCTACAAACGTACATACCTAAAATGTATTAATAACGTTTCTTAGGAACAGAATGCTTCTGCTGCCAGATCCTCTTTCATTGAAGCCCTTAAATCTGACATTTATTTTCACAGTGCGCAGAACAGTCTCTTGTCAGTGTCTCCGCGTTTAATCTAGTTTCGGTTTCCTTATTGGTTTTCAGTATTTGAGTTGCATTCAAGTTTTTATTTTGGTGTCTCACATCTCCTCTTGTTTCAGGTCCCATTTCCTGTCAGTCGTTTATCCACATGTGATTGTTGCCTCCGCCCTGATGTCGTTTCACCTGTGTCTCGTTATCCCAGATAAGTCTGTATTTAAGCCCTTTGTGTTTTAGGTTTCTTTGCCAGTTTGTTGTGTAAGCTACCTGGTATTACTTCGTTTCCAGCTCTTGAGACCTTGTGTACTCGCCACTGCCTGTTTTTCGACCACTGTTTTTTACCTGCTCCTAGATTATAACTGTTGCTTCAGTGTTTGCTTACCTGTGTACCGACTTGACCGATTAAACTGAGTGAATACGTATCTGCCCTATGTCTGAGCCTGCTTGTGACCACCTCCTCGTTCAGTTCTGACAGTACAACTGGCCAACAATGGACTCAGCGGGCTCTGCTTCCTTTTCGTGCAGAGCTCCAGAAGCAAGAGGAGCGCACCTCGCATTACGAGGTCAACTCACCTCGATCGTCGCCGGGTTCCGGATCTCGGCGAGCGTCAGCAGGGATTCCAGGCGGACATTGGTTCACAGGTGAACGCTTTAAGTTCTCGGTTTGAACACCTGGTTACTCGGCTGAATTTTTGTTTCCTGCTGCGGCTCCCATGCCTGCCAAGTCTGTTTCCTTGTCTGTGTCTCCAGGGGCTCCGATGGCCACGGCTGCCGCAGCGTCTCCATTCGTCCACCAGGCAAGACCGGAACACTTTTCGGGGGAATCGGAGAAGTGTAGTCCTTTCTTGATTCAGTGTGGGCTGCATTTTGAACTTCAAGCGGCTTCCTTTCCATCAGAACGCTCAAGGGTAGCCTTTATTCATCACGCACACTGTCGGGTAGAGCGGAGGCTTGGGCCACGGCAGAATGTCTCGAATTCTCCTGGTTGCCAGACGTCGATCCTGTTTCATGAAGCTCTGTCCCGCACTTTTGATCACTCCAATCCTGGCCGAGAGGCTTCACAGAACCTGGCCTCGCATGAAACAAGGTAATCGCTCAGTTAAGGATTTTGCTATTGAATTTCAAACTGTTGCTGCTAAGAGTGGATGGAATGAGTCCGCTTTGTTGGATGCTTTTCGCACATGGGCCTGTCTGAAGCTATCAAGGATCCGTTGGCTCCACGAACCCTGCCTTCCGACTTCGAGTCTGATTTCCCTGGCTGTCCAAATTGACCTTAGCTGAGAGAAAGAGAGCGAGAGAGGAATCGGCGGCAGTTCGGTCCTCCTCCCCACAGAGGCGGCAGCGTCGCCTCTTCGCCTTCTGGTCGGGACTTCGTCCCTCTCGCCGTCCAGTCAGCCTACAGCGCCACCACTGTCTCTTCGAGGAGCCCTCATGCAGGTGGGGCCAGCCAAACTCAGCCCGGAGGAACGGCAGCGCCGCCTAATGGAGGGGAGGTGTTTGTACTGTGGGGAGCTGGGACATTTGTTGAACAGCTGTTCAGTAAAAGACAAGGCTCACCAATGAAAGGGAGGACATTGTGGAGCTGTACCACTCCTATGAGCCATTCCTCTCGTCAACTCACAACTGTACAATTGTTGGTGCATTCCCAGTGGCACTCCCTGCAGGCTTTGGTTGATTCTGGGGCAGATGAGAACTTCATGGACATTCGCTTGGCTGAATGCAATTGAAGCTGAACGTGAACAGCTTCAAGATCCTCAGGAGGCTATTTCACTGGATGGGCGCCTAATGTAACAGGGTGGATTCACCGAACTCAACCTGTTCAACTTATCGTGGCAGTATCACTTGGAGACCATCATTTTTCATCTCCTCGACTGTTCTCTTCATCCTCTGGTTTATGGGGCTCCCTTGCTGTCTTACCATAATCCTCACATGAACTGGGGTACTGGGAAGTAATTTCCTTGGGGGTAATAACTGTAGACTCATTTATCTACATGATTCCTCTCTGAGTCTATGAAGGATCCATCAAGGAGCAGTTTGCTGGATCTTTCAGGAACATCCTCCGCAGCCTCCCCGTTCAAAGGAGGGGGATTTTCCAGATCTCACCAGGGTTCCCTCGTGTTATCTAGACCTAAAGGAGGTGTTCAACAAGGCCAAGGCCACCTCTCTTCCGCCGCATAGACCATATGACTGCTCCTTTGACCTTCTGCCAAGTACAGCGCCTCCTAAGGGTCGTCTTTATTCCTTGTATTCACTTGAGCGGCTCGCCAAGGAAAAGTACATTGACGACGCCCTTGCTGCTGGGATCATCAGACCTTCCTCTTCACCTGCAGGAGCTGGATTCTTCTTTGTGGATAAGAAGGATGGAACACTTCGACCCTTCATTGACTACAGAGGACTCAATGACATTACTGTTAAGAACAGATACCCTCTTCCTCTTATCTCCTCTGCATTTGAACTGTTAAAAGACGCTAAAATATTCACTAAGTTAGATCTTAGGAATGCTTATCATCTGGTAAGGATAAGGGAGGGGGATGAATAGAAGACTGCGTTTAACACACCCAGTGGTCATTATGAATATCGGGTCATGCCGTTTGGTCTTACTAATGCTCCAGCCATTTTTCAAGGCATGGTGAACGATGTATTACGGGACATACTGAACAAATTTGTGTTTGTGTACCTTGATGACATTTTGATTTTTTCTGCAGATGAAACTTCCCATGTGCAGCATGTACACCAGGTGCTGGAACGTTTGCTCTCGAATGATCTTTTGTGAAAGCTGAAAAAATGTTTAATTTCAACGTTTAACACTGTTCAATTCCTTGGTTATGTTGTGTCACCTGATGGGATACAGATGGACCCGGGCAAGGTCAGTACTGTGGCCACCTGGCCTACACCCTCCAGTCGTAAGCGAATTCAGGGGTTCCTTGGGTTTGCTAATTTTTATAGGAAGTTTATCCGGAACTTTAGTGTAATTCCTGCACCACTCCATGCTCTCACCTCACCCCACGTGCCTTTCTCTTGGTCCCCTCAAGCATTAGCTGCATTTATGAGACTCAAGAGGAGCTTCTCCTCAGCCCCCATCCTGGTTCACCCTGACCCGTCACTCCAGTTCGTGGTTAAGGTGGATGCCTCGGGTGTGAGCATCGGGGCCGTACTCTCCCAGAGATCCTCCACAGATGGTCGACTACATCCCTGCGCTTTCCTCACAAGAAAGTTTTCTCCTGCTGAGAGAAATTACGATGTGGGTAACCGTGAACTGTTAACGGTTAAAGTAGCCTTGGAGGAATGGAGACATTGGTTGGAGGGTACCAAGCAGCCGTTTCTAGTTTGGACAGACCACAAGAACCTGAAATGCATCAAGTCAGCCAAACGCCTCAACTCGCGCCAAGCAAGGTGGGCTCTCTTCTTTAATCATTTTGATTTTGTACTGTCTTACCGCCCTGGTGCCAAGAATGGCAAAACCTGATGCTCTCTCCAGACAGTTTGATCCTGACCCGTCCCCTAAGGTTTCAACTCCCATTCTGCCTGCTTCCTGTTTTGTTGGGGCGGTTACTTGGGAGATTGAGAGGAGAGTTTCCGAGGCTACTGCTGGTGTTTAGTCTCTGCTAGGGTGTCCTTCTAATCGTCTGTTTGTTCCCGAGAGTCTTCGTTCACAGGTAATTCACTGGGCTCGTACGTCTCTAATCTCCTGTCATCCCGGTGTCCGCTGAATCCTGTTTGTGGCCAAACAGCGGTTTTGGTGGCCTTCCATCGAGAGGGGGATTAAGGAGTACATCGCCGCCTGCAGTATTTGTGCTCAGAACAAGACTTCGCGTCGGCCTGCCTTTGGCCTGCCTTTGGCCTCCTGAATCCGCTGCCTGTCCCCTCACGCCCCTGGTCAGACATCTCCATGGACTTTGTCACGGGCCTGCCCTCTTCTGAAGGTAACACCACAGTCATGACTGTGGTGGACAGATTTTCTAAGATGGTCCATTTCATTCCGTTGCACAAGCTTCCCTCCGCCAGGAAGACGGCGGAGGTCATGTTGTCTCATGTTTTTCAAATTCATGGATTTCCCAGAGACACTGTCTGACAGGGGGCTTCAGTTCGTGTCCAGGTTTTGGAAGGGGTTTTGTTCTCTGTTGGACGCCACGGTCAGCCTTGCATCTGGTTGTCACCCGGAATCCAATGGACAAACTGAACGCCTTAACCAGGAATTGGAGACAGGACTGCGGTGCTTGGTGGCACAGAATCCTTCAACTTGGAGCAAACACCTTATTTGGTTATCAACCGCCATTGTTCCCTGCTGTGGATAAGGAGTCCAGTGTGCCCTCCGCTCAGGCTCTCATCCGTCACTGTCGCAAGGTTTGGAATGGGGCTCGTCAGATGCTGTTGCGCAGTTCTGCGCGTTACAAGAGGATGGCTGACTTCCGGTGGCGCTATGGAGCCTTAAAGCATAGCGCCAGCCAGCTCCGCAAAAATTTTGAAAAAACGGGGATTTAAACGGATTTAAAAGAACTTACCGATCGCCTGCTTTTACTGTCTGCCGCTTCAACATCGACGGTACCGGCTGACGTCATCAGCCCTGCGACAAATCATGACGGCACGGAGCCCTACCGATAAAACGAAGGGTCGAAAAACCCGGCGAGAGCGGGAGAAGGCCTGGGAGAAGCCTCGGACTCGAGTAGGGCCAGTTCACTGGAAGGACGTCTCCAGGAAAGCAGACACAGGAGGTGAGGACTTGAGAACTTTTATTTCTTCACCAGATGGCTGATTTAAAACGTGAGTTCAAGGCAGAAATGAAAGATATAAAGAAAGAAATGAAAGAAATAAAGGGAGATATAAAGGAAGAAATCTCTCAAATTAATAATCAGATGGACTTGATGAAAAATCAATGGAGTGAGGATTTCCAAAAAGATACAAAGACACAAATTGATAATAAGTTCAAGAAAGAATCAGAAATATTGAAGAATGAAATCATTGATATGATTAATAATATGGAACGCAAGATGGAGGCTAAACTTGAAAATGTTAAAAAAGACTTTAAAAATAAGATTGACCCTATTGCAAATGTGGTCGAACAACAAGTTGATGGCATTAAAAAACCTTGAAAAAGATAGCGGAGCTAGTACTGTGTCTACAGCAAAGCTGATAACAGAGCAAGAACGTCTACTGGAGTTGTATAACCAAAGTAACAGATAAATGCACGCAGCTAGAAGGCTACTCAAAGAAGGCAGAACTTGAGGATTGCAGGGATTCCTGAGGTCTAGAGAAACACGAAGACACTCGAGAATTCACTGCTAAAAAAAAATTACTGCAAGCTGTTTTATCTTTGGATGATATTCCTGTTTATAGCTCGTGCACATCGAGTCGGCAGAATGACAGACCAGACAGTGCAAATGCCCCCCCAAGACAAATCATTGTAAAAGTTACAATATGATTTCACTCTCGAGATATTATGCGGAGAGCCTCGAGAACAAAGAAATCTGATGTTTCAAGGACAAAGAATCAGTATCTATCGAGACTAATCCCCCAGAGGTTGCCAGAAAACGAAAAGCGTTTAACAAAGCCAAAAAACCTTATGAGGGGTGTAGAAAACTTGAAGATACGGTCTGAATTAACCCAGCCATCCTAAGAGTTACTTATAACAGCGTGGAACACTTTTTCAAGACTCCAACAGAAGCAATGGAATTTGCAAAGCAGTTTGACACTTGAAAACCATCTACAAGCAAATATACTGTCTTTTACTATTTTTTAAACGACCTAGTACGGTCTCTTAACATTCTATGAGACTTTATACGACAATATGGAATTAGAAGAAATCAGAAGGAACGGACAATGTCGTATGGAACGAAATGTTTTCCCGGATTGGAAGAAGCTCACCGAACATTGACAATTACCATAATATATAACCTAACACAAACAAATAACACACATACTAAAATTATAACGCGGTTTTATTATTACTATGACTGTTATTAACCAAGACTGTTTCACTATTGCTAAATTAATACTACTAATAATTAATATTTTATGTTTTGTTACATTTGGAGATACCCTCCCCTTAATGTATTTTTTTCCTCTTTAATAATGATTTCTATTTTTTGTATTTAAAAAAACTCTTTATCTGTGGCTTTATAATTAGATTTTTTTAAACTAATTTTAGATATATAATAACTTTTATGATGATTAATATCACTCCTTTCATTTCTTTAATATTATATTCCCGTTAAAATATTATCATGGGATAATAATTCCTTAAAAATTAGGAGCTGGCTAAATTAATAACATCAAATGCCGGAAGCTTTAGATTTACTAGCCAATATAGTTTGGCTTTCACAACTACAAAATAATTTTATTTGTAGTTTTTCTACTCTTTAAGCACTCTACTAAGCTTTTTACTTACTTTTCATTATTCTTTTTATGTTACTATATCTTTCAGTTTGAATGGAGCTATACACTGGAACAATGGAGATATTATTCGTGAAGTATAATAAAAGAGACCTAAAATTCATCTATTCGGTGTTCGGGTGTAAGGTTTAGGTCTACTGCGCGGACCCTTGGACCCTATTCTAGATTCCCACACAATAACCTAAAATGCAGGATTTAAAAATAAATATGGGGAACGAGGGATTAACCTTTTGCAGTTGGGGGAATGTTAAAGGTATCAATGAACCAATAAAAAGAGAAAAATAGAGATTGACACACTTAAAGGCAATGAAAGCTGATGTAATTTATATTCAAGAAAACTCACCTAAAGAAAGCACACTGAAAATAGGCCTGGAAAGCTAAATGGATAGATAAAATATATCACTCTTCCCTTTACGCATAAATCAAGAGCGTAGCAATTTATTTCGTAAAGGTACTTTATATTTAAGCATATATCTACTATAATCTGATAAAGATTGGCAGATACATTATTGTATAGGAGAAATAACAGGGAAAAAATGATTTTTGTTAACATCTATGGACCAAAATTTGATAGTCCCCCCCCCCCCGCCCTTTATTCTTTAAGAAAGTACTTAATAATATTCCAGAATTAACACATTACAATTTGATAATTGGAGGAGATTTTTAATTGTACATTAGACCTTATTTAGATAGATCTTTCAAAACAAAGGAAAACTAAATCGCATACTAGAGAATTTATTAAACGCATACATCCAAACGACTAACATTAAAGATGTTTCGGGAGAGCGCAGAAAATCCTACTGGCGAGAATAGTCCTTCTACTCGCCAGTACAATTAAACTTATTCAAGAATAGATTACTTCCTAGTAGATGCAAAGCTTATTTCACTTACTTACGAATCCAAATATCATAATATTATAATTTCAACTATAAGATCATGCACATTAACATTTAAAATTTAAAATAAATGGTAAAAACAGAAAATCTAGGACAATGGAAACTTAATCCACAAATTTTAAAAAAATAAAACCACTCTGGATGATACATTATAACTCAGATTAAGATGTTTTTTGAAATAAATGTCAACCAGAAATATCTCGCTCTTTATTATGGGAAACATTTAAAGCATATCTTCGAGAATTATGATTTCTTCACAAGCATTCCATAATAAGAAGATTCGGAAGGAACAACACGACTTAGAAAGGGAGATTAAACAATTAGATATACAGAATGCAACAAAATCAGATATAATAATACATAATAAAATTGTAGCATTGAAGTATAAAATTAAATAAAATATATACTGATCAAGTTTTAAAATACTACCAACATACTAAACAATTGTTGTTTGAATTTGGAAGACAAACCACAAAAAACTATTTGGCTCGACAATTAAGGAAAATTGAAGCTGAAAAAATTATACATAGGATTAAATCACAAAACGGTGAATTATTAATACAACCCGAGGATAATTAATGAAGATTTATGCAATATTATAAAAATTTGTATACTGGTAACACAACAGTAAATAAAACAGAAATAGATGCCTTTTTAAATGTATGTAACTTAAAAGAATTAGATTTACAAATAGAGAACTATTAAATGCCGATATTTCAATAAACGAAATCCAAGAATCTATTAAATCTTTAAAAAATGGTAAAACTCCAGGACCAGATGGGATAGGCTCGGAATTTTATAAATTTTTCATGATCAAATGGTCCCATATTTAAAATTATTATATGAACAGATATATACACAAGAGAAATTACCAGATTACACTGAACGAATCTATTAAACACTTATACCCAAAATAAATAAAGATTTGGATGATCCAGGATCATTATAGAGCAATTGCTTTATTAATATACGGATCAAAAAATTTTAACAAAGATTCTTGCACAAAGATTAAGCAAAATTGTTAACGAATAATTCATCCTGATCAAACAGGATTTATACCTAAAAAGATATTCTTCATAAATCTAAGACGGTTATTTAATATCATATATTCGAAAAGAAGTGATAAAAAAGACTTAGTAGTCATCTCGTTGGATGCAGAAAAAGCTTTTGACCAGGTGGAATGGCCTTATCTATTTTCGGTGATGGAAGCCTTTAGCTGGTGATAAAAGTTTACTACTTGGATTAAATTATTATATGCAAACCCAACAGCTAGAATAATAACAAACCATATGTTTATCAACTAAGTTTAGTTTATCTCGAGGTTGTAGACAAGGCTGTCCTTTATCACCATTACTGTTTGCGTTAGCAATCGAACCTCTTTTTTTTACTCAAAGGGTAAGATTGCACCCAAAATATATGGATATGATAACTAAAGATACTAAGAATAAAATCTCGTTATATGCGGACGATATATTACTTTATATTACTAAACCGGAAATAAGTATCCGTAATTTGTTAAAACTAATAACGGAATTTGGTTTAATTTCAGGATACAGTATCAATTGGAATAAAAGTGAACTTATGCCAATTACCATGAATAATTTACAGATATTAACAACAATTTCCTTTTAAGATAACAAATGAAAATATTAAATATCTTTGGTATATTTTGTTACAAAAAGATTTGACACTTTATTTAAGTCAAATTTCCCGTTATTATTGAATAAATTAAATTAAAAATATCTTATACTGAAAAAGCTTACCTATCTCAATGTTAGGAAAATAAACGCAATAAAAATGATTTTCCTCCCACAATTATTATATTTATTTCAATCAATCCCGATATATCTCTCTAATTTTTGTTTTTAAAAGTAGATTCAATAGTCACTAACTTTATCTGGGATTTAAGAATCATAGAATAAATAAAAAAACATTTATGTAAAGCTAAAAATAAACGGGGGTTTAGCTTTACCAAACTTTTATGTTTTATTATTGGTCAGTTAATATTAAAAATATGAATTTTTGGTTAGGAGAAAATAGATAATAAACCAAAATTGGTTAAAAATGGAAAGAGAAGACTGTTTTTCCATTTTTTATGGGGAAAAAAAAAAAAAAAATTATTTTTAGCCCCCCCTCCCCTTTTTTCTATATATTTGCTAATATTAAATGTACCTAAGAAAATTTATAGTGAAAATTGTGATAATAGAAAGTGGAATTACGTATTTGGAAACAAATAAAGCAAACACTAAAAAACTAAAATTTATACCGCTAGGTCTTACAATTGCCAACAACTTTACGTTTAAACCGTCAATGATGGATAAAGCTTTTTATACAAATGGAAAAATAAAGGAATTTTAAATATAGGGATTCTTTATAAGGAAAAGTCTTTTCTTTCATTTTCAAGATTACACAAAAAAACCTACGGGCTTCATAATAATGAATATTTCAGATATTTACAAATCAGAAAACTATATCTCTGCAAATACACAAGAACTCAGAAATAGAAAGAGTGAAATTTTAGATGAATGCTTGAATAAAACATCCAAATACATAAAAAATGATATCAATTACATTTAAACAATATTTTGTTGGAAAGTGATATTCCATCATCGGAAATTACATAGACAGCGCTGGGAAAATGAATTAAGTCAAATAATAAGTCCAGAAATATGGGAAGAAAGCTTACAAACATATACATTATTGTTCTTTAAATGCTAAACATGCTCTTATACAGTTTAAAATTTTAACATAGATACATTATTCTAAATCTAAATTACATAATATATTTCCAAAACTATCACCTATATGTGATAAATGTCAAATCTTAGAAGCAACTTTGTCACAATTCATTTACTAATTGTACGAAGATTCTAGAATAATTGGAATGAAATATTTAAGATAATCTAGAAAGTTATTAATATTACTATGATTCATGACCCAAAGTTAATCATACTTGGAATACCGGAAACGGAACAAATAATTACAAGGAAATCAAAGAACTTTTATCGACTATTCTTTAATAATTGGGAAAAAAAATAATATTAAAATTTTGGAAAGGCCCTGTATCCCCAACAATTAAAATGTGGAATACAGAAATGACGGAGACACTTCACTTGGAGAGATTGAGACTTGTCCTTAATGGGGCAGGTTAGATCTCTTCAAGGAGATATGGTCTCCCTATAAAAATTAAAATATCTACAGGGTCACAATGGTTCGGCGCAGGACTTGACTGAGGCCTGAATATCTGAATGGATGAAGAAATACATATAACAAATCATGAATGTATCTCCAAGAATGGATTATTTAGTAATACTTCAATCTCCATCAAACTTTTCACATTTTCTTTTCTATTTTCTATTTTTCTCTCTAACTTCCTATCTTTAATTAAGGAAAAAATATAGAAACCATATTTATATAAATTTTTAATTACGTACACACTTATTTCTGTTCGTATGAAAGATTATAGATGTCTTAAACTTATAATTATATAAAATATGTATTTTCAATTATACAATAATTATGAATATAAAGTTAACAAGCAATACAAACATTATTAATATTTGATAAACATTATGAATATCATAAAACTTTGTTTAAGATTGGGTATTACATAGTTATATTAGCGGGGATTTCTATTGGTAATCAGAAGAATATCTATGATTTGAGAAATCTAAGTGTATTGCTTATTTTAGAAATATACTACATATACTCCCAATTATATAAAATAAATAACCACGAAATGTATAATGGATAATATTACAATTAACATAAATAGTATTAATCGATAATCAATATGATATAATTTTGTATATTACACAACTTTCAATGTCGTATAAGAGTGTACTCGATATATATTGTTTCTACAATAAAAAAAATTAAAAAAAAAAAAAAAAAAAAAAAAAAACAAGAGGATGGCTGATCGTGGAAGAACGCCGGCTCCAGTATACTCCTCGGGCCAAAAGGTGTGGCTCTCCACTCGAGACTTACCTCTGAGGATGGAATCCCGGAAGCTGGCTCCTCGTTTTGTTGGTCCTTTCCCGATCTCGAAGGTCATCAATCCTGTGGCGGTTCGTCTCAGACTCCCCCATGCCATGAGGGTCCACCCTACTTTCCATGTCTCCCGACTGAAGCCAGTTAAGGAGAGTTATTTGGTCCCTGCCTCCACACCCCCTCCGCCCCCCCCCCCCGGTTCCTTGATGGGGGTCCAGTGTTTACTGTCAGCCGGTTGCTGGGGGGATGCCGCCGTCGTGGTTGTCAGTATCTTGTGGATTGGGAGGGTTATGGACCTGAGGAGCGTTCCTGGGTGCCGGCTCGCAACATATGCGATCCAGAACTTATCAGGGAATAACAGCGCCAACATCCTGACGATCCTGGGCCATCAGGAGCTGGCTGTGGAGGGGAGGGGGGGGGGGGGGGGTACTGTCAGGTCTCGCGTTTAATCTAATTTCTGTTCCTTATTGGTTTTCAGTATTTGAGTTTGTATTCTTGTTTTATTTTGGTGCCTCACATCTCCTCTTGTTTCAGGTGCCATTTCCTGTCGGGCCGTTTACCCACATGTGATTGTTGCCCCGCCCTGATGTGTTTCACCTGTGTCTCGTTATCCCCTTTTAAGTCTGTATTTAAGCCTTTGTGTTTTAGGTTTCTTTTCCAGTTCGTTGTGTATGCTACCTGGTATCACTTCGTTCCAGCTCTAGAAATATTGTGACTCGACCACTACCTGTTTTTCGACCACTGTTTTTGCCTGCTCCTAGATGATACTGTTGCTTCAGTGTTTGCTTACCTGTGTACCGACTTGGACCGATTAAACTCTGAATATGGATCAGCCCTATGTCTGAGCCTGCATTTGTGTCCACCTCCTTGTTCAGTTCTGACATCAATCTTCTAAATTCTAGCGATTACAAGCCGAGTCTATCCAGTCTTTCCTCATATGAAAGTCCTGACATCCCAGGAATCACTCTGGTGAACCTTCCATGGCAAGAATGTCTTTCCTCAGATTTGGAGAGCGAAACTGTACGCAATACTCCAGGTGTGGTCTCACCAAGACCCTGTACAACTGCAGTAGAACCTCCGTGCTCCTATACTGAAATCGTTTTGCTATGAATGCTAACATACCATTCGATTTCTTCAATGCCTGCTGCACCTGCATGCCTACTTTCAATGACTGGTGTACCATGACACCCAGGTCTCGTTGCATCTCCCCTTTTCCTACTCTTCTTGTTGCATTTCCCCACTCCTACACTTTGCGGCCTGTCTACCAGCCAGTTCCTTATCCACATCAATACTGAACCGCCAATACCGTGTGCTTTAAGTTTGTAAACTAATCTCTTATGTGCGACCTTATTGAAAGCCATCTAAAAGTCCAGATTATAAACACATCAACTGGTTCTCCCTTATCCACTCTACTAGTTCGCATCCTCAAAAAAATTCAATAATATTCGTCAGACATGATTTATCTTTCGTAAATCCATGCTGACTTTGTCCAATGAATTCTCCACTTTCCAAATGTGCTGCTATCCCATCTTTAATAACTGACTCTAGCAGTTTTCTCACTACCGATGTTAGACTAACTGGTCTGTAATTCCCCGTTTTCTCTTTCCCTCCCACTTTAAAAAGTGGGGTTACATTAGCTATCCTCCAATCCTCAGGAACCACTCCAGAATCTAAAGAGTTTTGAAAAATTATCACTAAGGCATCCACTATTTCTGGGGCTACTTCCTTAAGTACTCTGGGGTGCAGCCCATCTGGCCCTGGGGATTTATCGGCCTTTAATCCATTCAACTTGCCTAGCGCCGCTTCCCGGCTAACCTGGATTTCACTCAGTTCCTCCATCTCATTTGACCCGCGATCCCCTGCTATTTCCGGCAGATTATTTGTGTCTTCCTTAGTGAAGACAGAACCAAAGTAGTTAGTCAATTGGTCTGCCATGTCCTTGTTCCACATGATCAACTCACCTGTTTCTGACTGCAAGGGACCTACATTTGTTTTAACTAATCTTTTTCTCTTCACATATCTATACAAACTATAGCAGTCAGTTTTTATGTCACCTACCAGCTATCTTTCATAATCCACTTTCCCTTTCCTAATTAAGCCCTTTGTCCTCTGTTGGACTCCGAATTTATCCCAGTCCTCTGGTAGGGTGTTTTCTCTGGCTAATTTGTACACTTCATCTTTTGTTTTGATACTATCCCTGATTTCCCTTGTTATCCACGGATACACTACCTTCCCTGATTTATTCTGTTGCCATACTGGGAAGAACAATTGTTGTAATTCATCCATGCAGTCTTTAAATGCCTTCCATTGCATATCCACCGTCATCCCTTTAAGAATCAATTGCCAGTCTATCTTGGCCAATTCACGTCTCATACCCTCAAATTTACCTTTCTTTAAGTTCAGGACCCGTGTTTATGAGTTAACAACGTCACTCTCCATCCTAATTAAGAACTCAACTTACAAAATTCTTAAGGGGTTGGACAGGCTAGATGCAGGAAGATTGTTCCCGATGTTGGGGAAGTCCAGGACAAGGGGTCACAGCTTAAGGATAAGGGGGAAATCCTTTAAGACCGAGATGAGAAAGACTTTTTTCACACAGAGAGTGGTGAGTCTCTGGAACTCTCTGCTACAGAGGGTAGTTGAGGCCAGTGCATTGGCTGTATTCAAGAGTGAGTTGGATGTGGCCCTTGTGGCTAAGGGGATCAGAGGGTATGGAGAGAAGGCAGGTACGGGATACTGAGTTGGATGATCAGCCATGATCATATTGAATGGCGGTGCAGGCTCGAAGGGCTGAATGGCCTACTCCTGCACCTAATTTCTATGTTTCTATGTTTCTATGTTCAACCATATTATGGTCACTCTTGTCTAAGGGGCCACGAACAACAAGGCTGCTAACTAACCCTTTCTCATTACTCAGTACCCAGTCTAGAATAGCCTGCTCTCTCGTTGGTTCTTCTACATGTTGGTTTAGAAAACTATCCCTCATACATTCCAAGAAATCCTCTTCCTCAGCACCCCTGCCAATTTCATTCACCCAAGCTATATGTAGATTGAAGTCACCCATTATAACTGTTTTACCTTTGTTGCGCGCATTTCTAATTTCCTGTTTGATACCATCCCCAACTCCACTACTACTGTTAGGTGGCCTGTACACGACTCCCACTAGCGTTTTCTGCCCTTAGTGTTTCGCAGCTCTATCCATATCGATTCCACATCCTCCAAGCTAATGTCCTTCCATTCTATTGCGTTAATCTCCTCTCTAACCAGCAACGCTACCCCACCTCCTTTTCCTTTCTGTCTATCCCTCCTGAATATTGACCTTTTTGTACAGGTCACACCTTTCCCAAAAGAGGTCCCAATGATCCAGAAACTTGAATCCCTGCCCACTGCACCAGTCCTTCAGCCACGCATTTATCCTCCACCTCGCTCCATTCCTACTCTCACTGTCGCGTGGCACAAGCAGTAATCCTGAGATTGTTACCTTTACGGTCGTTCTCCTTAACACTCCTCCTAACTCCAAAAATTCTCCTTTCAGGACCTCTTCTCTTTTTCTACCTATGTCATTGGTACCTATATGTACCACGACCTCGGGCTCCTCTCTCTCCCATTTCAGGATATCTTGGACAAGTTCAGTCACATCCCAGACCCTGGCACCAGGGAGGCAAACTACCATCCAGGTCTCCTGACTGCATCCACAGACTCGCCAATCTGACCCCCTAACTATAGAGTCCCCTATTACCACTGCCCTCCTCTTCTTTTCCTTACCCTTCTGAGCAACAGGTCCGGTCTCTGTAGCAGAGGCCCGGCCGCTGTCGCTACCCGCAGGTAGGCTGTCTCCCCCAACAGCACTCAAACATGAGTACTTATTTCAAAGGTGTACAGCCACCGGGGCACTCTCTAGTCCCTGCGTCTGCCCCTTGTCCCTCCTAACCGTGGCCCACTTGTCTGCCTCCCGTGGTCTTGGTGTGACTGCCTCCCTGTAACTCCTCTCTATGACCTCCTCACTCTCCCTGACCAGACAGAGGTCTTCGAGCTGCTGCTCCAGGTTCCTAATACGGTCCCTTAGGAGCCCCATCTCGATACACCTGGCGCAGATGTGCACGTGTGAAGGGCTATCCAACTCCCTGACCTCCCACATCTGACACCCAGAACAGTAAACTGCCCTGGGCCTCATACTTCCCTTACCCTGGATACAATACAAAATACAACATACAATAAAATACAAACTGCCGGAAGAAATCAGCAGGTATCTCACTGCCAATCATCTGCTCCCTCTTGTCCGCTTCCACCAATCAACGGCTTCCTCAAGCCCACTTGTTTTGAATGCGAATGGTAGCATTGGAACGTTACAGATGCGGGTTCCTCCACTGGAAATAGTTCCTAGCCAATACGGCAAGAAATTGCAGAGATATGTTTTATTATGTCCATGTATGTGTGACTGGTCCTGAGTGGATAGCATGCAAAAATTTTCACTGGAGCTACGTACATGCGACAATAATAAATCTAACCTAACCCAGACAAATCTAATGATTGCAGATAAGTAGCAACTGTGATCAGACCGTGAATATGAGTACAATGATGGGGTCAATATTACCCCACGT
The DNA here is from genome assembly GCA_035221665.1 of Okamejei kenojei. Classification (NCBI taxonomy): domain Eukaryota; kingdom Metazoa; phylum Chordata; class Chondrichthyes; order Rajiformes; family Rajidae; genus Okamejei; species Okamejei kenojei. The sequence continues at coordinate 34,076 of JAVHYY010000656.1, forward strand.
GACATAGGTGGTGTTTTGTATACAAGCGAAGTTGATGAATCGTTGTTAACCGCAAATGAACAGTTCGACCAAAAGCGTTGAAAAGATAAGGTGCAGTGGGGGGTATGAGACCAGGATAGAGTAAAAAATACTAATACTATATTGCGAACCGCAGTTAATGCCGGGCATCGGAAAATAAAAAAGAGGAAACAAGGTTAACCCCAGAAGATTTAGAAGACTTTAACCGCTTGAGAGGACAACGTATCTAATATCTGAAATGAAATTAGCTTATCAAAGCTCCGACCTAGTCTAAACAAATGCACGCTGTGTTTACTTTTTCGCAAGGCACATGCCAGCAGCTACTAATGGCGTTGCACCGCGCTCTAGATGCTCTAAAACTGGCTCGTCAGCGCACCACAACATTGCTGCAGAATCAGTTGTTTTTCCCAACATTTATTACTCAACAGAAATAACCAAACCTGGCTACCTATTGCCACTGCCGAGGTGCCCACACAACGAAATAGTGGTGAACCCTGCTATAAATGCTGACGGTGATACCACGTGTGGAGAAACGCGCACACACTGGGACAAATAGTCATTGAGTCACACAGCAGAGAAATAGGCCGACAAACTGTCTGTGTTGTATGCTGTCCAATTACTAAATCCCATCTACTTAGTCTGCAGAAAATTATGCCCTGGCACTATCTTCTTTATTAAGGAGAGCCATACCTTACCTTTGATTCGGGGCTGAGAATAAGAATTCGAGACGTATCCGTCGCATTAAATGGCTCTCAAAGTTGAACATTTCTCTGGATGCTTTCAAGAGAGAGCTAGATAGGGCTCTTAAAAATAGCGGAATCAGGGGATATGGGGAGAAGGCAGGAACGGGGTACTGATTGGGGATGATCAGCCATGATCACATTAATCTGCGTATTCTACCCCCCCCCCTCCCCGCTCCTTCCTCCCGCTCCTCACCTCCCTCCGCCCCTCCAACTCCCTGCACCCTCACCGCACCCATGCAGCCTCTTACTCGCTCCCACTCTTCTCCACATCCTTTGCTTGTCTCCCAACCCCCCTACTTTCATCCTTTTTATCCACAACTCCCAACCCCCTCCCCTCTCCTCGCGAAACCTCCCTCTTCCCCCACTGATCCATCCTCTCACTATCAACCTCCCTCGCCCCTCCCCCTTCCTCTCCCACCCTCACTCTCTCCCTCCCTCTCCCCAAAAGAGGAAATCGGGTGACCTCTCCCCCGCTCCCCTCCGTTTTCCTCTCCCAGCCTCCTCCATTCTCTCCCCCTCCATCCCTCTCTCCACCTTATTCTCTCTCCCCTCCTGCTTACCTCTCCCACTTCAGTGAAGGCACACTTCCCTCCCTGTCCCCTCCCTCTACCTTCCTCTCCCCTCCCTCCCCCTCCTTCTTCCTTTCCTTTCCCCCCGCCCCATGTCTCCCCCCTCCCTCCCGCATTCTATCCCTCCCCCATTCCTCTCACTCCATTCCTTTATTCACCGTTCCTCACATTTCTTTTACCTATCCACCTCCTCCCTCCCTTCGAGCTCTGCCCTCCAATCTCCTACGACATCACCCCCTTCGTTGGACAATCCCGCTCTCCCTTCCCTACTCTCCCACTCTCCCTCCACCTCGCACACTCTCCACTTTTGTCCCTCTTCATTCCCTCTCCCCACCCTCCACCTCACTCCCCATTCCTCGTATAGCCCCCTCCCTCCCCCTCCTTCCACTTCACTCCCCTTCCCTCCCTTCCCTTTCTCCATCCCCTCTCCATTCCCTCCTTTCACACCCTATTACAATCTACTCCTTTCCCTCTCTCCCTCCCACCGCCCCCGCCTCATTCCCCTCCCTCTCTCCCACTTCTTCTCCCTCTCCTTGCACCTTCATCTTCACGTCCCTCTTCCCTTCATCTCCCTCTTCACCTCCCTCCCCTTTCTCGCCCCTCCATCCCCCTTCCTTACTCTCATTAGTGTCATAGCTAGTGCCATTGAGTGACACAGTGTGGAAACAGGCCCTTCGGCCCAACTCGCCCACACACGCGCAACAATAATCCCAGCTACACTAGTCCCACTTGCCGGCGCTTGGTCCATAACCCTCCAAAGCTGTCCTAATCCGTGTACCTAGCTAACTGTTTCTTAAACGATGGGATAGTCCAGCACCTGAAACTAACTTATTCTGGCTGCTTGTTCCACACACCCACACCCCTTTGCGTGAAAAAGTGACCCCTTGGATTCTTTTCCCCTTCACTTTGAACCTATATCCTCGGGTCCTCGATTCCTCTACTCTGGGCAAGCCCCTATGCACCTACCCGATCTATTCCTCTCATGATTTTCTATACCTCGATAAGATCTCACCTCATCCTCCTGCGCTCCATGGAATAGAGACTTAGCCGACTCAAAACTTACAGCTCACACCCTATATTCCTGGCAACATCCTCGTAAACTTTTCTGACACCTTTCAAGCTTGACAATATATTTCCTATAACACTGATACACATCGCCAGTGTGTGTCAGTCCATCAGTATTAGCCCGACGTTTTGTCACTCAATCGGTACTATCCTACAGTGCGGCACTCCATCAGTTCTCCAACACAGTGTGTCAGTACATCAGTACTATGGCCAGCGTGTCACCCCATCAGTCCCATCCCGCAATATGTTAGTACATCAGTACTTCTCCACAGTGCGTCACCCGTATCAGTACTACCCCACAGTGTATACACTCCATCAGTACCACCACAGTGTATCATTCCATCAGTACTACCCCACAGTGTATCACTCCATCAGTACTATCCCACAGTGTATCACTCTATCAGTACTTACCTCACAGTGTAATCACTCATCAGTACTACCCCACAGTGTATCACTCCATCAGTACTATCCCACAGTGTATCACTCTATCAGTACTATCCCACAGTGTATCACTCCATCAGTACTATCCCACAGTGTATCACTCCATCAGTACTACCCCACAGTGTATCGATCATACAAAAACTACCCCTATAAATTAAAGGCACGAAAGTACAGGGTGGCCACCCCTACAAGCCAATTAACCGATACCGACGCGAACATACTTGGGGAGGTAACTACTTTGCACAATGACAGATCAGTGCACATAACACCCCTTCTGGACCAATCAAGGTACCAGCGGGAAGACACTGAAACAAAGTTAGAAACATAAAACTTCCCTAATCAATCATAAGCATGCATTCAGCGTATTTGCACTGAAACATAACAGAAACCTCTTGAGGACCCCAGACATAGTGCAACACGTGGGTCACATGGGCAAAAGCATCCTGGAGCTTCTTTAGAGTTCCAGATTTAGTGGAGCCAGCTAGGTCACATGGGTCTCCAGCACCTTGCAAAGTGATGTCATTATCAATGAAGCCCATTCTCTCACAGGCACTTGCCAGTTTCCAAAGTACGCAAACCCACGCACATTCACATGCACACCTTGTATCACTCCGTCAGTACAACCCAACAGTGTTACACTCCATACAAATCCACAATGTATCACTCCATAAGTACTACCTCACAATGTATCACTCCATTGGTACTACCCTAAAGTGTATCACTTCATCGGTACTAACCCAAAATGTATCCCTCCATCGGTACAAACCCACAATGATTCACTCCATCACCACTACCACACCGTCTGTCACTTCATCAGTACTACCCCACAGTGTGTAGCAATGTTACAAAATTTTGAGATATTAAAAATCAAGTCTACAATTTATCCCATCAGATAAAGCATAAAAAGAAGTTTAATTTGACACCTAATTCACTTACCTTCATATTTTCAGTATTAAAAAAGCTATGGCCATTTTCATACACGGAAATTAGCATCTTGTTCCCTATTGCTTTTCCATTGACTTAACTAAAAAGCTGTGATCGAGGAGAGTCAAAAGCCCATAACTTTCTTAAAAATCAAGAGAACTCAATGAAATTTTCAGTTATTATAGATTGAAGCATTCTGAAACAAATATGAAACAATCGTACTTGGATGACCTGAAATTAAAGGATATAATTAGTTAGTTACCTAATTGTAGCTAATTACACAATTCAATTACTAGATCTAAACATCTATCCATTTCTTAAGAAAAGATAAGCATTCTTTAATTGCCTGTGTCCAAATAAACATTCACACAATTATTTTCTCAATACGACCATGATTTTTAATTCTCATTTTCATGAATTTATAGGCCAAATTGAAGGAATTTAGTGTTTAATTCCCGTAAATTAGTGGCCATTTAAATCAACTTGCGAGTGGGTTTTTGTGGAATGCGATGGATTGGAACGTTACGGTTTGCGGTGAATTTAACCCTCAGTCGGCTGGAAAAATACTGCCGGTTCGTCGTTTTTTTTGTCCCCTTTTCGCAACATGAAAATTTGATTAAAGGCTTCCTAAGAACCACGTTTTTATGTAAAAATAAACTACCTTATTCTGTCCCCTACGTAAGGTCCGTCCCGTTGTCGGCGTACACGGCTTAAAAATACGATTTTTAATTCACTCTTGCTAATAAATGGTCCAGCGTAGTTTAAAAATACCTTCATTAAACAAATGTCGGAGCGATTTCTCTTCAGCAACTAAATCCCCTGAGATTGATCGATTTGAATTGTCTGAAAAAAAAAACGGCATTTTAAACCCGATTCCCTCTCAAAGGCTCCAAAGTCGCGCACACGGGCAGTGGCAGAACTGCAGCGCCGCTAAAGGTAAGTTCTGTAACATACCTAAAGTTTGATTCTCCATGAGTGCTTCCACACATTGTGCCAATCCATCAGTATATCCCCAGTGTGTTACTCCATCAGTACTACCCCACAATATATTAGTACAACAGTACTGCAGCAGCCATTTAGCTTAACTCAGTATGTTATAACTATAACTAGTTACCTTTATATTTTATCTGCATGTATTGTGGGCGGGATTTATACATAGTCTGAGGCGTGTTTGCGGCTGGGATTCTCGCGCAGACTCGCTAGTAGTTTTAGTTTAGTTTGCAGAAGCATGGGGGAAGAGGTCACAGCTTTCGATCATGCACGAGTTTGACCACGAGCAATATCAAAATGTACTGATACAAGAAGCAGTATGGATGAATTCTGTTGTTACTGTTTTATCACTTCATTAGTACCACTCCACACTAGTGACACTACATGAGTACCGCCCCACAATGTGTCACTCCATCAGACATTCACCACAGCGTGTCACTCCATCTGTACTACCCCACAGTGTGTCCCTCCATTAATTCTCCCACTCAGTGTGTCACTCCACCAGTACTGCCCCGCAGTGTGTCATTACATCTGCACTACCACACGGTGTATTACTCCATCAGTAGTACCCCATCCCATGTGTCAGTCCAAAAATACTACATCTGAGTGTCACTCCATCAGTACTTCACCCAAAAAAAAAGTGTATTTTTTTTTTCAGTCCATCAGCACAACCCCCATCTGTTTTTGTGACTTCATCCAGAACTACCCCTCTGTTGTGTCACTCCATCAGAACTAGCTCATGTTACCACTCCATCAGTGCTACCCTACAGTGTGTCACTCCATCAGTACCACGCCGAAGATTGGCACTCCATCATGAGTACACTACAGTGTATCACTCATCAGTGCTGCCATGCATTTGATCACTTCTTCAGTACTACTCCGCAGTGTGTCATACCATCAGTACTTCCCCACAGTTTATCACACCATCAGCACTACCCCACAGTGTGTCAGTCCCAGTACGACCCCATAGTGTGTCACACCATCAGTACCACTCCGACGTATGTCTCTCCATCAGGACTACTCCACAGTGTGTCACTCCATCAGTGCTACCACAAATTGTGTCCGTCCATCAGTGAGGCTCCCCAGTATGTCACCCCATTTGTACTTCCCCAAATTGTGTCAGTCCATCAGTAATAACCCGACGTTTGTCACTCCATCAGTACTATCCTACAGTGTGCCACTCCATCAGCCCTGTCACACAGTGACAATCCATCAGTACTATGCCACAGTGTCACCCCGTCAGTCCTATCCCACAGTTTGCCACTACATCAGTACTTACACACAGTGCATCACTCTATCAGTACTACCCCACAGTGTATCACTCCATCTGTACTACTCCACAGAGTGACGCTCCATCAGTACTACCCCACAATGTATTAGTACATCAGTGCTAGCGCAGTGTGTCAATCCTTCCTTACCACCACAGTGTGTCAGTCCATCTGTGTTAGCACAGTGTGTCACTCCATCACTACTACCAGTGTCACTTCATCAGTACCACCACAGTGTGTCACTCCATCAGTACCACCACAGTGCGTGCATCCATCAGTATCACCACAGTGTGTCACTCCATCACTACCACCACAGTGTCACTCCATCACTACCACCACAGTGTCACTCCATCAGTACCACCACAGTGCGTGCATCCATCAGTACCACCACAGTGTGACACTCCATCAGCACTATCCAACTGTTTTTGTGACTTCGTCAGTACTACCCCTCAGTGTGTCACTCCATCAGATCTACTTCACATGTTACCACTCCATCCGTGCTGTTGTTTAACCCCACAGTGTGTCACTCGATCAGTACCACTCCGAAATGTGTCACTCCATCAGGACTACCCTACAGAGTGTCACTCCATCGGTGCTGCCATACAATTCATCACTTTATCAGTACTACTCCGCAGAGTGTCACTCCGTCAGTACTCCCCCACAGTTTATCACTCCATCAGCACCAACCCACTGTTGATCGGTCCCAGTACGACCCCATAGTGGTCCACATCCATCATTATTACCCCCCACCGACGTTTGTTACTCCATCAGGACTACTCCATAGTGTGTCACTCCATCAAGACGACCACAAAGTGTGTCACTCCATTAGTTCTACCACAGTGTGTCACTCCATCAGTACCACACAGAAGCATGACCTGCATCAGTACCACCACAGTCACTCCATCAGTACCACCACAGTAGAACATTCCACAGTTCACCCCTCCATCAGTACCACCAGTGTGTCACTCCATCAGTATTACCACACAGTGTGTTACTCATCAGTATCACCACAGTGTGTCGCCCCATCGGTTTCACCACAGTGTGTCATTCCATCAGTACCACCAGTGTGTCACTCCATAAGTACCACCACAGTGTCACTCCATCAGTACCAACACAGTGTGTCCCTCCATCAGTACACAACAGTGTTTCACTGCATCAGTACCACACGAGTGTGCCCCTCCATCAGTACCACCACATATTGTGTCACTCCATCAGTAATACCAGTGTGTTACTCCATCAGCACCACCACAGTGTGTTACTCCATCACTACCACCACCGTGTGCCATTCCATTAGTACCACCACAGTGTTTTCTGCGTCAGTAGTATCACAGTGTGCCCCTCCATAAATTCCACCACCGTGTGTCCCTCCATCAGTACCACCACATAATGTGTCATTCCATCAGTAGCACCACAGTGTGTCCCTCCATCAGTACCACCACAGTGTGTCCCTCCATCAGTACCACCACAGTGTGTCCCTCCATCAGTACCACCACAGTGTGTCCCTCCATCAGTACCACCACAGTGTGTCACTCCATCAGTACCGCCACAGTGTGGCACTCCATCAGCACTATCCAACTGTTTTTGTGAATTCATCAGTACTATCCCTCAGTGTGTCACTCAATCAGATCTACTTCACATGTTGCCACTCCATCAGGGCTACTCCACAGTGTGTCACTCGTCAGTACCAATCCGAAATGTGTCACTCCATCAGAGCTACCCTACAGAGTGTCACTCCATCAGCGCTGCCATACATGTGATCACTTTATCAGTACTTCTCCGCAGAGTGTCAGTCCATCAGTACTTCCCCACAATTCATCACTACATCAGCACTACTCCACTGCGTGTCTTTCCCAGTCCGACCCCATAGTGTGTCACATCATCATTACTACCCGACGTTTGTTACTCCATCAGGACTACTCCACAGTGTGTCACTCCATCAAGGCGACCTCAAAGTGTGTCACTCCATCAGTTCCACCACAGTGTGTCACTCCGTCACTCCATCAGTGCCACCACAGTGTGTCACTCCATCAGTTCCACCACAGTGTGTCACTCCATCAGTACCACCACAGTGTGTCACTCCATCAGTACCACCACAGTGTAACTTTCCTTCAGCACCCCCATAGTTCACCCCTCCATCAGTACTACCAGTGTGTCACCCAATCAGTATCACCACAGTGTGTCGCTCCATCAGTACCACCACAGTGTGCCGCTCCATCAGTACCACCACAGTGGGTCACTCCATCAGTGTGTCTCTGCATCTGTAATACCATAGCGTGTCCCTGCATCAGTAACACCACAGCGCGTCACTCTATCAGTACCACCAGTGTGTCACTCTATCAGTACCACCACAGTGTATTTCTGCGTCAGTATCACCACATCGTGTCACTCCATCAGTACCACCAGTGTGTCCCTCCGTCAGTACCACCACAGTGTGTCACTCCATCAGTACCACCACAGTATGTCACTGCGTCAGAACTGCCCCATTTTTCACCCTCCATCAGTACTATCCCACTGTGTGTCTCTCCATCAGTGGACGGAGTGATGGCAGCCCAAGGAAAGGGGAGGGAGAGAGAAGAGAGGAGGGAGGTGCTGCATCATTCGCCGTTTTATTTAGGTTTCGGACAATTCTGAGGCGGCAATGTTTCTGTTCTCTGAGTGTCGTGAGTCTTTGGGTCGTTCCTCCTCAGAGGTGATGAAGGCCAAGAATGTTATTGTCCATGGTAGAATCAGGTCTATTCCAGGCAAGCAGGGAGTGAATGGTTACCGAGGTCAGCGGGAGTGTGGGGTTGAGATCACAGTCAGTGAAGCCGCGATTATATTAAGTGGTGAAGCAGAGTGGATGGGGAGGGGGGGGCTTTTAGTCAGAGGTGATCTGTTGAAACTAATTCCTCAGCCTGTGGACAAAGGTCGCCCAGTCCAGTCCACCTTCAAACTAGCACCACCAGCTGAGTGTGGTCCCTGGGAATTTGGGATTGCCTTGCTGAGTGAAACGGATTGAAGGAATCAGACAAACAACATGAGTTGGAGAGTTAGGATCTGATGGAGTTTGAAACGATATCCCCTTTGCTGAACAATGCCGCTGCTCCCAAATATTTCCATCCCTCGGTATCTATCGCCACAATTCCCAGTCTTTGGAGTTTCTCAATCAATTCCCTGAATATATTCAGCCCTGTCTGCCTCAACAGGATTTCACTCGGCTGATGTCATTCTGTTTGCGAATATTTCAAAAATCTCTATTTTTAAACTCTGTTGAAACTTCGCTGTCCCGGTGGAGACGGAAAATGGTATAAACTCTCCAGGAATGTTCTTGCCCAGCATTTCATTCCGAGACATTACCGGTAGCTCACGGAGACACGTCGCTGGGCAGAGAACATGAGGGAAAAGCTTGTGCAATATTACGCCGTGCAGAAAATCCTGTACGCGATCATTGTTGCCGCTGGAATCCCTGGTAAGTGAGCAGAACAATTCAAGTTGTATAACTCCATCCGTGTGTTAACCGATGTTGACCTGATTCTGATCATGTTACAAGTTCCCAACTGATGATCGTTGTACAAGAATATGTGAAGAATATCAATCCTCTCAGTGAAATGTTTGTGAATTAAACTTGTGATTTTTCTTATTTTCAGACAGCTGAACTAACCTCTTTTTCTTCACTGCTGCTGGAACCCACTAGAATGTTGTTCTTGCCTTCAGTGCCCCTTGCCAGATTTGTCCCAGTGCACGGGACAGGCACGCCGTCAGCTTCTTGGCACGGTTTGACTGGGTGAGACGGGTTCACAATGTGAGTTCACTGTATCTTAGTTATTGGATCAGAGTGCACTCCCGCTCCAGTGAACACTGTGTCTCACTGTGGAGTCTGTCTGTCACAGTCGCATTCCACCCACGAGGCCTTTTGGGTCAGATAATTGGATCGATCTCCCTCCCTGAACCAGTGGCCGCGGGGTCTACCGGCGTGTGTGTGCTTACTGGAACTGAACCATTAACGGAGCCACTCTGCTGTCGCCGTTCCAAGTTTGTCGCCCTGCCTTCCATCTGGAAGTCCTCCTCGCCCCCATTCTGATGCCAAGTTTCCGGAGCCCTGGTTAAACGCGGCCGCTCACGTTAAGTCTGGTGAAAGCGGCCCGTCACAGACTGGACAGCAAGCAGGGTTAAACTATATAAATGAAAAGGAAAAAAGAGAAAAAATACGTCCCCACCCACAGTACGGAAGTTCTCGCCCCCCCCTGTCTGCCGCCTCCCACTTCCCGTATTGTCGGCCCTCTGTTCCCTCCCCTCCGCCTTCTTTTTGCCTTCCTGCCTACTCCCCCGCCTGCCACCCCCCCGTTAAACTTTCCTTTAGGCACGTCCTTCCCTAATGCTTCACACACTCCCTTCCAGCACCCTTCCTCACTCTTCTCCCCCCTTTCTTCCTCTCCCTCGTTACGCCTGTCCCCCGTCGTCTGACGGTACACAATGTCGCCAGCTATTACCGCTGCACGTAATCCCGCCCCGCCCTTTAACCCGCCCTCCGCCCGTCCGCCTTAATTCTCTGCACCCCTGAAGCGGGCAGGCAGGACGGGCACATTCCGAGCCGGCTCTGACATTGTACACATGCAGCGCGCACCGACTCCAAAACACACCTGAATCTTGAAGCAAGAAAGTCGAGGCAGAACGGTGTTCAAGTATGCCCCTGAGACCGTGTTGATAAAAAGCCCAGTGTCCGTTTCCCATGTCATTCCCGCAGTGAATTTAGTGCGAGAGGCGAATCCTGTCCCGAGTAAAGTGCGGCCTCTCCACCTGCACCACTCTCAACCTGTGGCCCATGGCAGCAGCCGATCTACAGACCTCATCACCGCGGTCATTTTGTTTTGATCCGATTACATTACTTTATTGGAGTTTTCTGAGCCACAACCCCTGTTTTAGTGTATAATCGAGTATTGGTAATTGCAGCTATAGACTGTTCTGTCTGGTCACCGACACTTTCACCTTTGATTCGCTTTGTCGCCATTTGTTTTCCAGAAGGCTGAAAACTAAAATATTGCACACGGGAAAACTGCGGCTGCGTTCTGGCAACAGCCGGCGTCTGCTCTGTTCTGAAAAACGTCCCCGCTACTTCGCAATACAACACGTGAAAATCATCGACCATGTCCCCGTGGCAATGTGCCCCGTTGGACATTATTTCACTGACCCCGTGTGGCTGGCATTTGCCTGGTTCGACCGGTTTTTAAACTCCGTTCCTCTTCCTCCTTTTTCGCTGTAATCCTGCTGCTCAACCGCTCTGACAGTCCGGCACATTTTAGTGCCAGCTCGGGTCCGTAAGGGGCAGAGGGGTTAGAGCAAGGGGGAGAAACCGCAGTGACCCTAGATGGGAGAGCAGGAGGAGGTCTTGGTTTTACTCTTCACCAACTCCGGCAGCTTCATCCTCCTGTGGCAGACGCTGGTAGCAGAATTCGATCTATGTCATATCCACTGAAGAAGGAAATAATTCTGAATGAGTCTCAAATATCTTGAACAACGTCGGTATTTGCTGAGAATCTCAGCTGCTGCAACGAACACATTTTATTTACGCGGCGACCCATCCAGGTTCAGGGAGCAGGTGAAGAGCGCGTGAAATATCCGCTCATCTCCGTGCATCGGCTCTTTAATAAATCCCCGCCCTGAGCGCATCCATCCCAGAGGCGGGCCGCAGCCTCTCCGCTCCGGCTCTGGCTTCCGGCTCACTGACATTCACCGGCCGGAGCCATGAGGTAGGCAGCAGCTTGCCAAAGTTTGACTGGAAAGATGCCCTAGCAGGGATGACAGTGGAACAAAAACAATGGCTGTGTTCTGGGAATAATACAGAGGGAGCAGATCCGTTCATACCCAAGAGGAAGAAAAGATTCCAAGGGGAGTGAGTTAAGGGGCGGACCGAGGCTGACAAGGGAAGTAGGAGACAGTGTAAAAATAAAGAACAGCATAGCAAAGATGAGCGGGACCAAGAGGATTGGGTAATGTTTAAAGAGCACAGAAGTATAACAAAAGACAATGCGAGGAGAAAAGATGAGGCACGAAGGTAAGTCTACCAAAAAAAAAGCAGGACAGTAAAAGCTTCTTTAGGTGTTAGAGAGGAAAAATTAGTTCATAACCAAAGTTGGACCTTGAAGGCTGAAAAAGTGAAATTTATAATGGGAACAAGGAAATGGCAGATGAGTTGGACATGTACTTTATATCCGTCCTTCACTAAGGGACACAAACAATCTTCCTGATGTACTAGTGCCAGAGGGATCCGGGGGACGGAGGAGCTGAAGAAATCCAACATTAGGCAATGAAATGGGAGTTGGATAGACTGATGGGACTGAAGGCTGATAAATCCCCAGGGCATGATGGTCCTGCACTACTCTTTTCTTTGTGCGTTTCGTTCTCTCTCTCTTCTTTTCATTCATCGTAATAGATTTAATTTAATGTTTTGCACTGCCAAGCTCTAGTTTTGTTTTAAAAGTGTCGTTTTAGGCCCGGCCTCCCGTCCGAGGTGAGGCAGAGAGGGGAACGAGAAAGGAGGAGGGAGGAGAGGAGGGGAAAAAAACTGACACCATGGTTAGTTTTAACCAATTACAAAAATATATATTTTACACACACACACACGCACACACACACACATACACGCGCACAAGCCCACACACACAACACACACAATACATACAACACAGGCAAACACACATACTCACATACACACAAACACACAAACACACGATACATACAGGCAAACACAAACACACGGAACAAACTCTTTAATCGGGGGGGGTCTTTTCTTGACAAATTTCACACAGTTTTGACTAAGAAAAGAATGCGGAAAAGAGAGGAGAAAAGTATATAGTTGCCTCTTTAAATCAATTAGCGTGTAAACGGCTTCAGAATGTATAAACGTTGAGAGAAGGAAGAGATAAAGAGAGACTAGAGACGAGAGAGGAGAGAGGAAAGAGAGATAGCGAGAGAGAGAGAGAGTCTCTCTCCTGCTCTGTACAGTGGGGGAGAATCGGGAGGGGAGGGGGAACAATGAATAGCGGATCGAAACAGGAGTGGGGACTTACCGAGAGTGGGGAAGGGGGCGGGAGAGGGAATCACAACCATCCCTCCTGCTCTCCCCCCGTCTCTTCTAACTCCTCCCACTTCTTCTTCCTCTTCTTTTCCTTTCACACTTTTGTCTTTTTACTATCTTGCCCCGCCCCTCCCACACTTATCTCCATGTCTCGGCCCGCCGCCCCCACGGCCGCTTAGAACAAAAGCGCCGCCACCGCTTCCCCCGTAGAACACCAC